>PVJX010018952.1:0-35658 GCA_004027295.1 Dolichotis patagonum
GTTTTGACTGGGATTCCATTAAATCTGTATGTCAGTTTTGGAAGTATGATCATTTTGACTGTATTAGTTTTGCCTATGCAGGAACAGGGGATATCTTTCCATTTTCAGATGTCTTTTTCAATTTGGTAATATTTTTAAAAGATAGTCACTGGCAGCTTACTTAATGGTTAAGTAAAGGGAACATGGGTGCACACGTGTACCTGGTGCAATATTATACTGATGTTAAAGCAAGAATGGACAGATGTGCATATGTGTAGGAGTGTGTGTGTGTGTGTGGGTGAGCACATGCACATGTCTTACATATTAAATAAGAGTTTTTAGGGGACTGTCTGATTGTTCTCATTTGGTCAGGTGTGTGAGGGTAGCTGGCTTTCCTGGTAATTATGTTGCCTGGTGCCTCTCTCAGTCCTAGTCAGCTTTTCCCTCCTCATCTTCTTAATTATCCTAATTCTAGAATCTACCTATGAGAGCAGAGACTGCTTTTGATGAGAAAGGCAAAAACTGCTTTTAGTCAGTTTCCCTGTTGATCTTAATAAAGCTCAATGAAGCCTTTATTTTATCTTTTGTCTACCTACAGGGTTCGCTGGCTTCACAAGAGCATCCACTGAAACCCTTTCTGTGTGCTTCTTTGTGTTCTAAAACTACAAGATACTTTGAAGGACCATCTTTAAGGTTTTTTTTCTATCTTCTTTTTTTTATTTTAAGGGAATACAAAAAAAGAGAGAGAAAGAGAAGCAAACCCTGGGTCACACCCTGGATGATGTAGAACCCAGGCTAATGTGGTGTTTATCAAGCTGTGTATTGAGAAAACACACATTTTCTTCTTTAGAGATAAGAACCTAGATTCACTTACACGATGATGACGTGTGATGAAAGGAGAATTGCAGCCTATGTTTCTTCTCTACCTAAGCTGCATTCAGCAGATGTTAGTGCCCATCCCCCAGCTTCTCTAAATTGGCTGATAACAGCTCCCACTCCACTTCTCCAGAGGCTCGCCTCGTCCGACCTGTGTACCTCACCTGCCCTGGGGACATCTGGGTACTCTGTGTACAGTAAGACAAACAGCCTAGCCCAGTCCCCTCTATCCAGAGCTGCCCGGTAATGAGTTTAGGCTGCAGCTCTGCACAGGTCGGGCTGAGGCTGCACTTTTAAGCTGTATCTCGGTGTAGTTTCTTTCTTTGCTCCTTTCTGCCATTTCTGCTTCCTTACAAATTTTTTTTTATGAAAGTTCACGGTTAATAAATCACTGAATCAAGAACCTTCAATGATAGGTTCTTTATTTGGGGATCCAAATGATGTAAGTATAAATTAGTTAGAGCTCAGAATGCCATTCAATGCATGTATTCCAGTGTCTCCGTGGTTTTGGAAGCTGTCATTACACATCCCCATTTTCAAGTGAGGGTTATCTGGTAGCTATGGAAACATTCATTAAACTGTGATAATAAAAATAAAATCAGAAAAAAGTAGGAAAGAAAAAACCAGAACAAATATGATAGTTACAATTTACAATATATTTACAATTTTCTAGGTTAGTGACTGAAGCAGGGAAAGAGAATTTCCCATAACTATCCTTAAGGAAATGTCTGAAGAATCAAATATGCTTTCTGGTCGGACAAAGTTGGAACCTATGTCCACCTCTGCTTATCAAAGACAGGCCTGGAGAATACAACTGTGCTCCCTGCATGTGATGTGGGGAGCACGGTGTGCGACTTCCTCTGCTCCGTCTGTGCCTCTTGGTACATTCGGTGTTCCGTTCGCTGTTTCTACTTGAAGCTCTCGAAGTTATCACACGTGTGTCCCATTCTTGGAAACTGCTTCCTTTCTCATTTTTTTTCTGCTCAGCAGATGATACTGGTATAGGAATGATATCAGATCTCCAAAAAATATAGGGGAAATATTATAACTCCCAAGCTGCTAGACATCACGTACACCAAGCTCATGTTCCCCAAAACTGAATAATGAATTCTAAGGAACACCAGAAGAGTAGGAAACATTTAGTGAGAGCTCCTGAGACACACGCAGTGACCTGAGTGGTCCCATGAATTTACTTTCTGGGGGGAATGCCATAGAACAAAATCATGAGGTGAGTACAGAGTAGGACTAATTCCATCATTACCACCCACCAATAAGAGTATAAGTACAGCCTCTTAGGTAACATTGATCCAGTGGAGAAGCAGGTCACGTGGCTGTATGCATGGAAAAAACAGAGAACTTTCCAGGAAGGGATGGGTCTAGAGCGCTTGGTCACTCACCAAGCTGATCAACTCTATCTAGACTTTATTGGACCAAGTGTTACCACTCATCTTGTCCCTGGGGGATGCCTGTAGCCCTGGCCATTCTGTCTTTATCTTGAGGCCTCGCCTCCAGCAGTGGCACCTCGGCCACAGGTGCACTGTGTTCTCATCTTTATATAGACTCTCTTGAGGACCAAGCCCTTTCTAACTGACTTGAATATTTCCATGTAACTCAGCTGTCTATAACAATACTATTCACCTACTTATCTATATTTCCCTCATCCTTGTGTCTAACCCATCCATAAGCCATGTTTCTGCCTTGAGTTCATTATTTTCATTCTGGACCCAGTGGTATCATCCCTCATGTAGGCAATCTTAATTATCACTGCTTCTATTTCTGAACTCCTCTAATATTCTAGCTACACAGCAGTTAGAATGTTCTTTTGAGCTGAGTGTACTGATGCACACCTGTAATCCCAGCACTTTGGAGGCTGAGGAAATTCAAGTCCAGTCTGGGCTACAGAGTGAATTCAAAGTGGGCCTCAAGTACTTAGTTAGACCCTGTCTAAAACAAGAAAAAAAAATGATGTTTTGTAAATACATGGGTATTTCTTTAAGATTTCATAAATCACTACCAACTGTATTTAGAATAAATATCCAAGCACCTCACCACGCCTCCAAGCACCAGCGTGGTCTGGCTGTCACCACTTGGATTTAAACACCATCCTCTTTGCTCCTGGCCCCTGCTCTTATGGCCTTTTCTGGGTCCTTGGAACATTTCCTTTCCTCTACCTGGATGTTGCCCCATGACCCTTATTTCTTACGCTTTTTCCTTCAGTACTCACTGAAACGTCATCTGCTCAGGGGACGCTGCCGAGCTCAGTCCCCAGCTAGTCTCTGTTATTTCACTGTGCTAATGGCCTTCGGTGATGAATGTCTTTTCAGTTGTCATGGTATGTGTCTCTACTGTAGGAGTCAAGGGCTTAGAATTTTTTGTTCAGTACTCTTCATGTGGAGTCTGTCACAGTGGATTAAACCTGGGAGAACTCTACCTGACTGTGTTGAATAAATAAATAATGACAAAAGAGGAAGAGGACTTGCATAATGAGTCACAAGGAGAAACAGAAAGCAGTATTTTTTAAACCGTGTCAGGTAAGATTACACATGACCACTCAACTTTAATGAAAATATTGTTGTCCACATATTTCGTACAAGGCTACACAGGCCAAGGCCAGCTAGCACTGTGCCTGCCTCCCAGGAGTTCATAGCATATGAAAAGAACACAAAATGAAGTCTTAGATAATAATGAGGTTGATAATATGGGAGCTGCTGCTGTACCTCGTGTAATTATCAAAGTGCATGATCTGAATAACTAAAATGTGTAGAAAATCCCTCTGAGTTAACAGAAGGCTTTCTTTGGGAGGGAAGGGAGACAGAATTCATTTTTCGGGTGTATTTGTCCTCAATTCATATTGCCGACAGTAGCAGGACATCTCCAAGACCTGCCTGTCCTAATTTTTTGGGTGGACCCTGAAAAGCATTTCCCTCAAGTGTCACCAGTAACTGCCGACCATTCTGGAGGCTTTAATCTAAAGGCAGTGCGGAGCCAGGGGAATGTGTACCCTGGAGCTCAAAACAGGCAGCTGGTGGGTAGCAGGCTCACTGGAATACAGACCAAGGACTAGACCTGGGATCTAATTCTAAAGGGAATGAATACTGTCATCATCTGCTTAGATACTGTATTTCTAATAATGCAATAATCAGTAGTAAAATTCTCAGGTTTGAACCACAAACTGAGACTGGACTAAACATCATAGTGTGTATAGCGTTTCTTCTAGAAAAAAATCAACATAAACTCAGCTTTCAGCAGATGATTGTAGCCATGGTTAGGTGTCTAAGGAGAGATGGTTCTCATAGCCCTTATAAAACTTACAGCAGGAAATAGAGGCTCTGTTAAGGGCTGCTTCCCCCAGGACAATCCTACCCATTAAAAATAAAGTCTAAAGCCAAACTTTAGTCAGATTTCTACTAGCTTATTTGTGGGATTCTTTACCAAATCCTGCATTAGCTAAGAGCCCTGCTAAGTCAGTTTAGCAAGAACCCCACATTGTTGATATCCTATCATCTGTGTGATGAAGGTCTTCATTCTTTGCCATCCCCCTGTCCAGTAAGAATCCAGTAGGTGGATTCATGTGGAATCACCCCTACCCTTACTATTTCTTTAGTGGTTACCAACTCACACCCCCATTCTTCATCCGTGAGCCCCTCATTGCCCTTGCTTCATTCAGAGTTGACTTCAATCACTCATCTGTGTGTGGCCATGATTGGCACCTACTTATGGCTTTGGTCTTGAGTTATGTCCTCCTTGATGTGCTTTACCAAGTGTCACTGAATGGTATTTCTTTTACCCTCCCCCTAAAATCTCTGAATTTCTGTCCATCATGTAAGTAACTGACTGTTGTCAATGCCACTTAATGTAGTCAACACACGATTCCCTGGGTTCAAATTGTAGACCCGTCACCTCCTGCACTGCCTTGGGCCAGTTTAAACTTCCTGAGCCTGGATTTCTCCTACATTAGTGAGAGGTTTACACAAAAGGATCAGCCCAATGCCTGCTACACGTCACAGACTGAAGACACATGAGCTGTTACTAATGGTCATGCTAACTTTATGCTCTCTATACATTTTAATAAAGGTCACAGGGGACACTGTCACATTTCAGTTTGAATAGATTCTTGGCATTTTCTTATACTGTGATGTGATAGGCTTCTGATCCTTCCTCAAAATGTCACATAAAAGCAGTTCAAAATTTGAGAGATAGTTATCTAAGGTGCTGGAGATAATGAAATTTGCATTTTCCCCTATTCTTCAAAAGATGGAACTAAAATGAGGTGAGAGAAGCACAGTGAAACCCAGGATGACTCAGAACCAATTTCAGCCTCTGAAGTAATCGCTCAAGTGGGGTCGCCCAGAGGTCTCCCAGCTCCTGCTTCATTCAAGGATTTATACTTTTTTAACAGTGCAGTATCATTTCTGTCCCTCCACTGTATTGTTTCTTCTTAAATCAGTCCTTATTTGTTCATGCACTTACTTACCAGCCATGCGCTGACTGGTCCAGACCAGAGCGTGGGATCTGGGGACTATGGTATACACCAGAGGGCGATGATTAGGATGGAACTGTGTTCCCGCTGTGGCCCGAGTACAGGAGAAGTGAACTTTCAGGAGGGTAAATCAGTTGACTTAGTTGTCACTGGAGCACCTCAAGGAAAGCAAAGCTGTCATTGAAGGAATCTGCTGGGGATGAAAGGTGTATTGTAGGAAAAGGGAAGTGAGTGTGTAAAGTTACAGAGGTGTGAGCAGCCTAGTGTCATTAGCAGAGGGCAATCACTGTAACTGAGTATATCTGAGGCTCCCCAGCACATACCCACCCCCTCGGGGTGCTGTGACAAGCCTCACCTGGGCCCTGGGCCCACCCTAGGCTATTGGGAAGGCTGAGTAGGTTGACGGTTGATTAAGACTCAACTGCAACCCAGGCCCATGGATGCGGTCACCACCAGCCCCTCACTTGGAAGCTGGCCACGCACTAGTCAGGCTGCCCATGGGAGATCCTGCCTCAGCACAGCACCAGCCACCGTCTGTGGACACTCGAGCAGAGCCCTGCTGGGTGCAGTTATGCTTGTGGCCTCAGCTGTGGACTTTCCTGGGGTTTGAAACACGCTAGTGTCTCCGTCTTTCAGAGGCAAGAACCTCCATTCGCCCTGCGGCGCTCATGTCAAAAAGGAGACTTCCTCTCAGTGCTGGACCATCCCCATCACTACTGCAAGCACTCTCTCGCTCCCTTGATTTTTATTTTTGTTAGTACTTGTTTGCATCCATCCAGAGGAGGTGGCACACAGACACAACACAGTTTAATCCTCCTTGTGTCCCTGTATCCCCTCACTTGCTCCTCCCTTCACCTCCTGGTCCCCTTTGCATTGGCAAGCAATCTATTCCTGTAATTGCCTTTTATTTTGTTCTTTCTACTTTGAAGTTCTCATATCAGAGAAATTTAAGCTTGTGTGGTATGTCAATGTGTGCATGTCTGATTTATGTCATATAACAGTTTGATCTCAAGATGCAATCGTTCCAACAAATGACTCAAATATATTCTTCTTTGCAGCAGAGTAGCACTCCATTGTGGGGAAGTAGAGCATTCTCTATTCACTTATCTCCACTAAACTCACTCTCCTGCTTTGAAAACCAAACTATGAAATTGTGAGAGGGTTGTCTGAGTGTTCATGATGATTTTGATCCCTGATTTTACAGCAACATTCCTGTTCCAGCTGCAGACCATGGGGATTTTACCTGCAGCTTAAAGGATGTAGCTGTCTGATTAATCACCACTGACAAAGATGTTACCTCCCTTGTGAGCCAAGTATTGCCTAGTGTTGCTCCTTTTCCTACTTTAGATGTGTGTGCATGCATCTGTTTTGGAGCCCTGAGAGGCAGAGGAAAAGACAGGTGTGATGGTTAGTGCCATTGGTTACTGAGAGGATCTCTGATGCTTGCTGCTAAACTTGGGACAAGTATGTCTCTAGTGTGAATTAGTAGTTGTGTTTTCTTTCAGCTCTTCTCTACTTGGCATATGTCTTGTGGATAAACTGGGATAGACTTTGAGTGGGCACAAGTTCAATTTGGGCCAAAAGGAAGTAAAGAGAACACACTTAACTTCCAAAGAATCAACCCGGCCCAGACAGGCAAGTAAGCAGGGGGATGACTTTGCCTAAAGGAATCAGACCAGAGAGCCAGACCCAGGGAAGAATACTCCATCTGCAGAGCCAATGATAGGGTGTTTGACAGCAAAACAAGTGATTTCTTACTGTGGAACGACTTTGGCAGCTACAGTTATCTTTTCAGGAGAAATAATAATGAGACTATGGCTAAAACAGAAAAATTAACCACCTGTCTACAAACTAGAAATAATCATGGATGGAGACTGGTGTTTGGCCATGATTGCTCTCTCAGTTATGGGTAAAGAGTATACTAGAGATACTTTTGTTACTATTACTTTGATAAACTGTGCTGTCCTAATGGAAATAAAGAAAAGGAATGGAATAACTTTATTTTTTAAATTTTATTTAAAAAAAAACAAAACAGAAAAAAAAGGGAAGCAACAATACAAAATTCCAAAGGAAAAAAAGAAAAGAACAAAAAAAAAACACTAAGAAATCACTACTTGATAAATTACATACTGTCATCTTAGAAATAGTTGTTCAAGTTACAAAATTAAAGCATACAAAGTAGACATTCAAACAGTGAGACTGTTAATAGTTCTGCTCAACGATCTAACAAAAACAGTAATATAGTTATCTGTCTTACACACTTAAACATACATGCGGTTATATCCTTTAGAGCACTTTCTTTAAGGAATAACTTTAAATAAACTTTTCTTGACTAACTCTATTATGATTTCTTTTTAAATTTTATTTACTTTTATTAGTACATTTGCAATACTTAATAATTACATTCACTGCAGAGGATCGGTACTTGTACGTAACATACTCCAATTCCTCCTTTTTCCCCTCCAAACTCCCTGGTTTTTTTCCAGCATCAGACTCATTTATTTCTCTTATAAGACCTTATAAAGCTAATTATCATATATACAGATTGAAACCAGACAAATAGATCAAAGAACATGTAAAACATGTAAGACAATTGTACTGAATTGTAAGTCAAAGTGTACTTTTGCTTTTTTGCTTTTATTTTTTATTTTTTATTTTTTTGAGACAGGATCTCTCTGTTTGGTTCAGGCTAGCCTTGAGTTCACGATATAGCCCAGGTTGGCATCATACTTGCAGCAATCCTCCTGTTTCAGTTTCCTGAGTGCTGGGATTACAATAGTACACCACCATGCCTGGCTCAAGGACACTTTTAAATATATTGTACACACTAGAATACAATACACTTTTCCCCCTCTTTTTTCTGTCTTTTATTTCATTCTTTTGTTTCATTCTTTTATTTCATCTGTCTTTTATTTCATTCTTAATATTACGGTCTGGAGGTGCATCATTTTTCTACAAATGACTCGATTTTATCCCTTTTATGGCAGAGTATGCTCCCCTATATATAAATACCACATATTTTTTCCATCCATGTGTTGATGTCTTAATATGTAAGTGTGATTTTCCATGCTGTAGGCACTGTTTATTCTTTTTATATTAAATTATTTTTATGTATTTTTATATTAAATATTTTTCTTCTGGGAACAAGAGATTAAGTATCTTTCTTCATTGTCCTATAGAATATAATGGCTGGTATTGTTTTATTTTGTTTTTATTTCTCTGTTCTTTTCCTTAACCTTGGTATGTGTGTTGTACCTTGAGTATCTCCATATAAGTGTTCAAAAAATAATGGGAGAAAGAGAGAGAGGGGTGACTGTGACTTTGAAGGTAAGGGCAGAGCAAGGCAGGGCCAACTGAGGCACAAGACTGTGACGCTCACTGAGGGAACTGGGCTGGAGGGAGTGTAATATGCCCAGATTGTATTTCAGAGGTAGGGTTAGTTTCTAATATTGTGAAGGAACCACTGGGGAAATAGAAAATAAGAATTTCTTGCCTTTCATAGCAAGGGCAGTGTATGGAGGCAAAATCTACTTGGTGTTGTTATTAGTTAAGAGGAGTCAGGCAGAGGGAGAAACCTTGGCATAGGAAGCAATGTTCCTTATTCCTGAAGGACTGACCTTAATGTAAACTGACACGGGCCCATACTTGTAATTTCTGACTTCCAGTGCTCAGGACAGTACTTTTGGCTGAGCAGTCAACTGAGCTCCTGTTAGGAACTCAGACCCCATCAGGAAATCCATGACCATGTTCAATTCCAGGAACACTCAGAATCATTTCAAGGACTGGAAAACTGAAGAAAGCAATGCTGATGGCATGAGTTGTGGTGAAATGCATGGCCCATCCTAGTACCAAAGATGAAATCCTAAGTGTCCCAGAGACGACTAACAAAACGAGAGTGTCAGAGAAACAAGGCAGATGTCATCACATGGCACAGCATGTGACTCAGAAACAGCACCGTCATTTAAGAAGTCAACAAACATGCTTATCAGTTGATTGGATGTCAAGGTGGTATTTTGTAGAATTAAGGGTGCTGCCTTAAAAAGAGAACACACTCACTTGACAATGATTAAAAGTAACATCATAAATAATTTACCAGATGCTAGGCAAGGTGTGAAAGGTGACATAATCATCTCATTCTTCAACCAGTGATATGAAGCAGAGATTCTTATCATCCCCTTTTCCAAAGGTATCGAAAGATTGCATAATTGTCTTGAGGTCTGTCAATTCTTTAAGGACTAGAACCCTGGTCTAGTGTCATCACTGTGGAGTCAGTTTAGGTGGTGGCAATTAACTGAAAAGCTTGTCTTTACCTTATCTTCCTAGATAAGACAGTGATTAGTTAATATTTCCATAAAGACTAATACATATTTTTTTTTAATCAGATGTCTAGAATATTTCGACACTCTTCTGGAGGAGGTCGATTTATCAAATCTCATGTTATCAAATTAAGGTATGTAAACCTAGTCTAGTCTGTAACTTCAAGCCAACTACGTTAAGATGAGGCATGTAATCACCGTGATTGCTCAACTGCCCTGCAAAAACATGTGCAGAAACAGATATTTCAGAGATCTTAAGTAACACAGTTCATGCTGCCTAACCACGTCTCACTCACAGTGGAAAGATGAGATGGAAAGTGCTGCGTGACAGCAAAGTGTCACCACAGAGAGAAAAGATGCCAGAAGGGTACAGATGGTGCTGCTAACATCATCCTACTCTTTAAGCAGAAATTATGCCTTTTTATTTTTTTTTAATTTCAAGCCTATACAACCATCAGATTATGGCTTTCTGTGCTGCAGTTTTTCTTTAAATGTCAGTGTATTTTGTTATTATTTTTACATGTCTTTTTATTTTAATGCTTTGCTGAAAGGTTTAATTCCTTAACAAATTAAACATGGTATTATTATCTGATACTAAATTTAATTACTAGAATCCATCCTGAATATGTTTTTGTATAATGTCAGAAGGCTGAGTACACACACACACACACACACACACACACACACATATACATATATGTTGTACACTATGGGTATCATATATATGTAATAATAATATTGGTAAAAAAATATACACAAATCTTCTCCTTCCTTTCTTGTTGGTAAAGTGAATATGTGTGAGTTGTTAAATAATGAAGGGGCCCATGCCTTTTTTCTCTCTTGCCCTTCCTTCTTTTTCACATTTTTTATTCTTCTTTTTTTCCTATTTCCCCTCTTTCCTTTCTTCCTCTATTCTTTTTTTTGCCTGTCTTTCAAGCTAAATTAATCTTGAGAGGTTTGTTAGAGGCTTTCCATGAGTATAAATCACAAAATTTTGTGTATTTGAATGGTTACTTGAAATATTTTTGTCGATAAGCTGTTTTCCTTAGTGGCTCAGTTATCAGCTGATCATGCCGGAACTTTCATGCTAACAAGGTGTATGTCACATCCTTGGTTCAGGACTTAATCAAAGGGTCAAAAGTGGGGGCCGAGAGGTAGGCGCTGCTGGGTACTGTGGGGTGAAATCGCCCACTGAGCCTCCTGCTTCTGGCTGACAGGCGAAGCATGAACAAGGGCCTGGAAGTTGACATGGGAAGTGTCTCAGGGGCCAGACCTAGAAATGGGACGCATCATTTCCGCTTCCATCTCGCTGGCCACAGTTCGTTAGTAAATGTCAGTAGACTTGAAGAGAGGGTAGAAATGCCATCTAACTCTGTGCTCACCAGGCAAAGCAGACTGGGTTTGGTAAACAAGTGTCTCACACAGCACTCTGAAAAATAATGACCTCAGGTACAACTGCTACTCAAAAAGCAAAGCCTTTGAGCGCATGTCAAGCATGAATTTACAAACATCTCCTTCTACAAGACCCTCTGAACTATGAGCTAAGGAAAAGCAGAAGATTATGTTTTGGGGCCTATATCTCATCCAGTATTCTAGCATGTTGCCTTTACTTCTCCAGGGCTTCTAACTCCTCCATTTCATTTCATCCATTCCAATTCCTTCATCTACTGGTGGTTTTAAAATCTTGTGTGCACACATAGCATCCATGTGTTTCTTTAAATGTACTGAGTCCTAACAGGTAAACAGTTTGTGAGTAGAGAAATGGCATTGTTTGCCTGTGTTTTGCCCTGAAGTCCAGATGAACACGGCGTGAACATTCTCATGGTGCTCATGTTTCGGTACCCGTCCACCGACAGTGTGGAGCGAATCAGGAGGAAGGTGGAAAGGACTCTGGATCAAAGTCTGAAGACCAGGCAGTTGCCGTTTACTATAAGTAGGCCATCACTTAAACTCACATGTAAGTCTTTGCTTTGATTTTTATTGCCATTTTCTAGTTTCCTCTGTCTGTAACCCCTTTATTTTCAATAATAATTATTGAAATAATGATGAATGTATTCTCGCATTATAAGAATTCATCACTGATAAACATCAGTGTATACTTTTCTAAACCTTCTTCTGTTTCCTCAGCCAAATCAGAGAATAAAATATTCTTGGATTTTATTTTCCAGTAAAATTTTACAATTTGAGCTAAATATCAATCAAAGTAGAGAATTATTTACATATTAGTTGGTTAAGGAAAATTCCATGTCCTCTTATAGTATGGATACTTTAGCTAATTACAATGTGGATACTTCAAATAATTAACATTTTGATTAATGACCATTTGAACAAAAATAATATGAAAAAAGAAATATAAAATTCTGCCAATTAATTCTTACTTTATCCTAGCTATTGACAGCAAGAAGATGAGGAATCTTCTCAACAGTCGTAAGTTCCAAATAAAAAATTAACTCTCTATTGCACTGTAAACTAATGAAAATAGTTACAGAAAAGCTAGAAGCACTATTTCCAGGCATTTTCTATTCTTATGTTTTCATAAACCAAACCGTTATTTCTATTTTATTATTTTTAGTATCTTAAGTGTTAGATTTATAAATTCATGCCAAACATAATTTTTTCATAATCTATGAAATATGGTTTAAAAATTACACAATATTCTAGATAGTACATTAATATTTTATTTCTTTTTAAACATCCTCTCAATAGAAAAAGTGCTTTTAGCTGGTAACAAGTTACAATTTTTCTTCTGAAGTTTTTTGTTTTCTTGTGTTTTATTGCAATATCTCATTTTTTACCTCTCTGACAACCCTGTCCCCTACACCCAAGCATATTTTGAGTCTTTTGTGGACACATATAGACCTATTAAAATGTTGTAAGGACACTTTCAAATCTTTTAAAGGTAGTTTTAAAGCCTAACTTATTGAAGGTTTAAAATTAGGAAATAAGAGTTTATTTTAAACTACACTTTCAAATTTTAGAAGATGAAGAGATCATTCATTTAGACTGAAGATGAATCTCTTTAGTGATGTCAAAGGCAATTCCTGACCTACGCTCAACACTAAGGTCTCTCATTAGGTGAAGGCTGCTGGATTGGACGTGGACACTCCTCATTTCCTGTCCCCGCTCAGTCTCTTGCCAGCTAGGTGACCTCCAGCAATGCATGCTCCCTCTCCACGCCTTAGTTTCCTTATGTAGAAACTTGAGAAAACCTGCAAGTGTATCTAAATCATTTAGCAGAGGACCTATAGATGTTGATAATCAGTTATCTGTTCCTTGATGAAATAAAAGTCAAAAAGCCCGAAAAACTTTCAAAAGAAAGTAAAACTTCCTTTTCTGAAGCTTAGACCCGTGCTGTGTAGGTGAACTGCCACAGCATGGTGTCAGGAAGTGAATCTGCCAGAGGGAACAATTGCCCTGGTCCTCCCAGTCCCATTCAAGGTCTGTGATTCACCAGTCTGGCCCATCTGCTCCTTTCTTGAACCTCTCCATCAGCTTAAAAACTCCTAGTTTGTGTCAGTTTCTATTTCCGTGCTGCCTCTGCCTTGTGTATTTCCCTCAAAGAAAGCCACACTGCTGACCTCACTCCTCCTGCCTGTGACAGGCATTTTAGGGAAGCACTGGATCAGTACCACTGAATGTTAAGTTTCCCTGTGTACAAAACTATTGTGTTCCCACTTACAATTTTCTTGGCTCGTATTTAAATTCATGTGTGATTTCATAGTTTACTTCAGCCATCTAGAGATGCTTTATAACAGAAGTCGATCTTGGACTGAACGCCTTGAAACGTTAGTAAATAGTAAATACATAGAACTTCAGAGGCTAAGAGCGAGGCATGCTGGGCGCTGGTCTCTCTAAGTAGCGTCACCCAATATAAATTAGGATTCTGTTTTCTCCTTTTCCTGACAAACTAACATGAGTGTCTGTGGCAGGCTGTGGGATACGGATGACACCGTCAAACATACCACTGCCGGCATCCTCCTATACCATGAGGATTGTGCAGGGCCAGGAGACGGCCATGGATGGGGAGTGGCCGTGGCAGGCCAGCCTGCAGCTGGCAGGCGCAGGCCACCAGTGCGGAGCCAGCCTCATCAGCAACACGTGGCTGCTCACGGCAGCTCACTGCTTCCGGAGGTAGGTCACCGGGGAAGCCTTGAATGCCCTGCCCAGTTCTCTCCTCCGGTGATTCAGTGCACGGGAAGAGCCCAGTCTCAGGTCTGTTCTCCAGCCGCTCAGGGTAGACCCTGCTCTGACCCAGAGCTCACTGCACCCACTCTGTGCCCACCCATGATGCTTTACATCATCAGTAGTTTCCACCATCCATCACTAGTTTCCACCTCCGTTGCCATGACCCTAGTGCTATCTTTTCTACTATACCTTGGATTATTTTAGTGTAAAGACTATCACACCTATAACAAGCTTAATCTCTTCCACACACTCAGGAAGCATGCAGGCACTTCAGCCTTGCCTTTTTCCCCCTAAATTAATACAACTTCCCAGTATCTATATCCACTTTTACTACACAAATGAAAACTTTTATAGATATCCCTCCTGACGGTCTCCTTTCTTAGCACAGTATCCAAGCCGCCGGTGGACTCCCGTGATTCAGAGAGGTCTGTGTGGCCCTCACAGGATGGGAGGCACAATGTCCAGCCTCGCAGGACCACTGTGCTGGCTGTCACTGTTGTGACTCAGTGGTGTCAATTCACACACATGGACAGACGCAAACACAAACACACGGTAAAGCCGGGAGCTGAGGTGCACGCCATGTTTCTCTCCCTAAGGTTTTACCACCAGGGTAAAGGGAGCATTTCCTTTAAAGTCTCAATAGGCAAAGGCTCTGAGTAAAGTCCCTTTGCCTGACCAGTCGCATTATTCACAGTCTGCAAAAGGAACCCAACCTGGGTGACTCAGGGAGGATTTCTATCACCTTCCTATGAGTAACAATCCAGGTGGCTTCAAGTCACTTTTACTGTTGTTTATGAGACAGGGGTGCAGTGAAAATGACCTAAGGAATTTAACACAGTTGTCTGTCACTTGCTTACTAGAGAAGACACTCACTTAACATATATTTATGAATCCAAAAATAGCTAGCATTGTGCCCAAGGTGTGGATTTGAGTCGCAGTCACTTACCAGGACTTTCTGACTTACTCATGTTCACCTAGTTCTTCTGTTTTTTAATAGTTTTTGTATCATCCTTTTTAGTTTACAATTGATCCATGGTTTATATAAATTAAATACAGCCATAATAAGTAAATATTTAATGGAACATAAACTTTAGTGATTAAAATATGTGCTTCACTGGGTTCATTGGAATCCTTGTGGACTGGCAGACCTACCTGAGAATTAGCTGTGGAGTAGAATAAAGTAGAAATTCCAGGTAACATTGGTAAGAGAAATTTTGATATCGTGATGGGGATGGGAATAGACTTAAGGCAGAATGCAAGAATGATTGGATGAAGCAAATTTAAAACTTTTAAGGAAATTTTAAGTGAGAGGGAGCAGAGAAATCTGGCAGTTGATGGTGATTGTTCTGTCAAAGGGAATTTTTATTTGCTTCTTTTTGTTTAATATGGGAGACATAATTCAACAGAGTTGAAAAAAATGGTGGTGATCCTTGCAAAGTAGGGTTCCATTTTTGAAGTGATATGATTATCTGTAATCTTATAATGGATAAGCAAAAATAAAAAAAGGATTTTTTGAAGACAATATAGCTATCATGTAAGTAGTCTTTAACTTTTTGTAAATGTAGCTTTAATCCAGAAATCAGTTTATTTTAAAATCCATGTTTAAGACAAATCTTAAAAACTTTATTATCCATGAAAAATTATTTGTCTTTGTGAAACAGTTTAGGTTGGGGGAAAAAAATGTTCTGTGACCTTAGGAGACCGGGACCATTTCTCTTTTATCTTAACTGGCTAGAAGTGACTCTCCACCTGGAGAAGTCCCTGAACTCTGGGTCTCAGTGTCCTTATCCACGCAGCATGTTGCCTTGGGTGAGCCCATTACATGAGGCTTCCTCTCTCACTGATAATGCGTAAAGGGATGGGATGATTCTATTTTGTTTTCCTAGTTCATGAGCTCCTTATGTTATTATATCTCACAGGATTCTATTATCTAGTGTCTAGATTTCAGATGAATGCTGCAGTCCTAAAATTACTGCTTTCAATAAAATCTTCTCTCATTATCTAATTTAATAGCACAGATAAGAGAGGAACATCCCTCTCTGTGTTTGAGTTCTTCCTACTCATCTCTGGGACAGCGGTGAATACTAAGAAAGCCACTCATCTTTCAGGCTTTCATTATTCTTAAAAATTGATGATTCACCAACATAGTCATCACTCATGGAAGAGAAAATCTCCCTTTTATCTTCTGTTTATTTCCTTCTGCACAATTTACCTTCCCCCATAGAATTTTACGTTTCTATATATGTCCAGTCACTTTTAATGAGAATAATTTTAAAAAGAGTGAAGCAGGCTTTGGAGAAGAATTGGGCAGGTAAAGATATGACTGGCCTAAATAGAATTTGCCTGCATTGTGACCTTGTGGGAGAGAAATCTGCGTAAAGGAAGGATTAGTAAGAAAGACTCACCAGGATGACGGGAAGGGTGGTGGAAGCTCTGCTTCCAGGCAGGGAGCTTAGCCCTTGATTACCAGGGAGGAATGTGACTGTAAAGGGATCAACAACTCAGTGCAAATGAAGGTTGCAAAGCACACGTTATACTTAGCATCAAAAATCACCATAGACTCTAGTAAACAAAAGCCAACAAGGGAGTCATACTATATCAATGGATTGAAGACTTAATTTAGAAGAAAAATGCCTCTTAATATTCATATTACCTACAGCAAATTAGGATTACTTTTTATATATTTCACAGAAATTGGAAAAAACAAACAGGAACCAAAAGAATTCCTAATGTCAGTAATTTAAAAATTGAAAGTTAGAAAAAATTGGAAGTTAATCTTACGAATTAATAAATTGTTAATAAATTGTACACAAGGGCATGAATCACCAGGAATCTTTTTTCCCAGAAAGTTCCATAAATTCTTTCATCATAGGTGTCTTCCAGGAGCATAATTCTAGTAGTTGGGGAGAACGTAGTCTTAATGTTTTTTAAAGGATAAAATTAAGCATCACAAATCTTACCCCTTTACTTTTTATAGGAATAATAACTCAAGTCAATGGATTGCTACTTTTGGTACAACTATAATACCACCTGCAGTAAAACGAAATGTGAGGAAAATTATAGTTCATGAAAACTACCATAAAGATACAAATGATAATGACATTGCTTTGGCTCAACTGGCTACCCGAGTAGAATTTTCAAATGTAGTTCAGAGAGTTTGCCTCCCAGATTCATCTATGAAGTTGCCACCTAAAACAAGTGTATTTGTCACAGGATTTGGGTCCATTGTAGATGATGGTAAGTAATTCTAATCTGATTTTCTTAGCATAGGAATGTCTTCATGTTGAACAAGCTATTTTAGGGAATCTATGTTAAGCTTTTCATTAAAATAATGGTGATGTTTCTGTGTATGTGGCCCAGGGCAGAACAGATATCTGTGAGTTAAAAAGTAAAAGAAGTCTGTATCTCTGACTTCTCAGTCATGGACCTGATACAAAAAAGGGTGGGTTAATACAGAAGAAAACAACAGATTGTATTAGATAATATAAGAAAGGACAAAAAGAGTAACTAATTAATAACTGTATACTTATTAAATGTAAATACTTTTCAGTCAGCACATACTTTAAATCACAATCTTTTTGGTAAGAACTTTTTTACTTTTAATATAAATTTGCATTATATAATTGCATTCATCTTGGGGAATTGAAAAAAGTACATCTGTACCACATCTTAATCATTTTTACATGCACCCTGCTCTCCATCCCCAACTCCCCTTTTCAGTCCTTTCTTCATTTTGATGAGAATTTATGATTGTTACAAACATGAGTGTTTTGAAAAGTTTTATTTTTATTGGTTAATAAGATTAGCATTTTTCTATCTTACTTCTTAAGGATATTATAAGAAATCAGATCAAAAGAATGCAATTACCTAAAGTGAAAACTAAGACATACATAAGGTGCTATCAAGGGTATCTTGAAGAGACTTGCAGACAAATGCTATTGTATCTTAATCTAATTCCTTTTTGATAGCATTCTATTTCTGTGAAGTTTTTCAAACTATCCTAAGCCTATCCAACTCAGCGTTGTGGGAAATTCCTGTTTATTTTTATTTTCCCTGCCCTTCTGCTAGCTCATGAGCATTCACCAGCAGCTGGACCCAGAGTTTCTAACCTACTTCTCTTACAGTTACTCAGCCTCCTCTCCTCATACCCAGCCTGTCCTGTGCTGGCATCAGAGCTCTGGCACGCACTGAGCATTCACTTCACTTTCCATTCCATGAGACATCCCTGAGTAGCATACTATAGAATAAACTACGGAAAATAGATTTGTACAGCTGTGTCCTGGTTTCTATCTATCTAGCTTTTAATAAATCAGTAAATTTCATGACCTCCATTTGCTTGTATGGATAATGTACCAGTTGGACAAGATCAGTATGAGTTCATAAAAAAGCACATATATAATATTTCTCATAATACATATGTGATCCACAATATGGTATAAAACTAGGGCATACACATTTAAGGCTTCTTGCATGAACACATTTAAGATATCATTATGGTTTGAATCTAAAATGTTTTGCAAAAGTCATGTACTAAAGACTTGGTCTCCAGCTGATAAATTTTTGTATGGTGATTGAATCATGAGAGCTCTAACTTCATGAGTGGATTAATTCTCTCATGGATTTATACTTTGATAGTATGGTTGAGAACTCCTGGAAATTCAGGAGACAGGACCCATGTAAAGGGCGTACACTGTGATGGCCAGCCCTTGGAGTCTATATCATGTGCCCAGGTCCCCTCTCCCTGAAGCTTTCTCTCTCCTCCTCCTGGCTGCCATGTGATGAGCAGCTTCGCTCAGCCATATATTCCTGCTGCCATGATGTTCTTCACTGCCACAGACCCAAACAATGGAACCAGCCAACCACACTGGTACCTCTCAAACCGTGAGCCAAAATAAACCTTCCCTCCTTTAGATTGTCTTTTTCACATATTTTGTCACAATGAAGACAAGTAACCAACATACACAGAAAATAAAATTAAGGGATAATTAAAGTTAATTAATTTTGTGCTTTTGCTCCTAGAACTATGTCGTTTACCTCCCATGTCTTACAATTGTGTTTGAAATATACATTATTTCTTTGTTTGTGTATCAGGACCTACACAGAATAAGCTTCGTCAAGCTAGAGTAGAGACCATAGGTACTGATGTGTGTAACAGAACAGATGTGTATGATGGTCTGATAACTCCAGGAATGCTGTGTGCTGGCTTCATGGAAGGAAAAGTAGATGCATGTAAGGTGAGTCCAAAGTCAAGGTCAAAACTTTAAAACTTAGCTATTTCTAAGTTTTGTACATATTTTACCTGGATGAATTAATCAAGATCTAAATTTATTCAATAAAAAATGTTATTGTATTGTTTTTACACTATGCCAACACAAAAATTAAGCACTTTTTATGCAACATTTTATTTAATGTAATGAGATGTAAGTGGTATTATAATTATCCCTACTAATAAAATAGGCAGTTAAATTCTGCTCCCTAATTTTGGTTCACATATTACTTTTATGATCTACTGTTATTTTCTTAAATGCAATTTATAAAAAGACAGAGAAACTTGTCCTCTGAAGATCAGGTAATTCATCTCAATTATTACAAATTATTTCCCTCCTCCAGTTCTCTAGTCTCTCTCATCCTTATAGAATCAACAGCAACACCTGAAATAGTTTTCTGTACTAAACCTAAAATGCAGAATCAACCCTGAGGGGTTTAAAAGCTGGACTTCCAGTTTCTACATCTCCTCATCTCCAGTGATCTGTGCTCTTCCTTGGTCTCCTCAAACTCCACCATTACACACTGGGCCTTGGCCTCAGAAATGGCTCCACCTCCATAATTACTAATTGCCATCTTCCTATTTGATCACCATCCCCTTTGACTTTCCTGTCCCCCTGCTTTTCATCTACTCCAGGGCCTCTGAGTATATTTTCTATGTTACCACTTAATCTCACTCCCAATACACACTTTTAGTATCAAATATTTGTGGAAAGATTCTATACATATTAACTGAAATTGGCTTAATATCCATTAATTCCTCAAGCCACTTCAGTGTAGTTTTTCTCCAATACTTCACCAAAATAGCTCTTCCTAAGCTCTCTGACAACATCTGTGCTCTTAAAATCCAACAAATATTTTTGATTCTATTCTTTTTCCACCTTGTGGCAGCATGTAATAATGCTTACTATTCCTTTCTTTTGAAATATTGTCTTTCTTTGGCCTGTAATGATTTTCTACCCAACTTACCCTCCCTACTCCATATCCAGTTGATTAGCTGAATCCATGGACTTTACCTTCTTAAATATCTCTCCATCACCATTTTTTCATTGCCTTGTCTCTTCTGCTTTTTCCTCTCCCCATCAGACAACTACTCTGGCCCTACTACTTATTTCCTCATTATCACTTTTATAATTTTTAGCGGGTTTACCACTAAAATTATTTATTTTTTTATTTTAAAGGGAATAAAACAGAAGAGTCAAATCCAACAAAACAAAATAGTAATAGAACAATAGGAAATCCACAATCATTACTATATTACATATTGTTATCCTCTGAACAGTTGCCCACACCACTGGCCCCAGGCCTACAAAGTCAATCAAACAACATAAATGTTGGGTTACTTCCCTTCCTCGGCTATTATCATCTCAGCCTGTGTCATGTGCAGTCGCTCACGGGTGGGGAGTGGGAAGGGAGGCAGAGGCAGCTTCCTTGCTGTTTCTCTCAGGCCCACAGGGCCTCTGCTGGCCCACAGGGAGGCCGCATGGCTCCCTTACTGTTTCTCCCTGGTGGCCGGTCCTTCGTTGGCACATGGGGGACAGGGGCCACATTTCTTCCTTATTGCTTCTCCCCAGCAGCCAGCAGAAGTAAGACTGATTTTTAACAAGATGATAATCTGGTCATGTCAAGTCCCTCCTTAAAAATCTTCAGTGACTTTTTATAGCCTTATAACAAAAATAAAGTAAAATAAAATAAACTTCTTAACAAGCCCAAGATCCACAGGGCTCCAGACTGTTCCAGCCTCATCACATACCACTTTCTCCCCACATGCCCAAGCCCCACCCGCCTGCAGACCCTTCCACGTGCAAGGCTCTTTCAGGTCGCAGCTCATTTGCGAGACCATTCCCTCTGCCTGGAATACGTTTCATCCCCACTTTCCTTTTTATGGGCAACCCAGCTTCCTTCAGCAGTTAGCACTGCTTTACTCCAACTACAACCCCTGATCACTTGCACTGCCCCGTGGAGTGTTTCCACAGTACACATCACTATTGTGATTTTGCATTTTGGGAGGTTTGTTTAACATCAGTTTTACTAAACTTAAACTTTAAGCATAAGGGACTTTTCGGTTTCAGTCATCATTATATTCTTAATACCCATAAAAAACCCATGTACACATAACAACTGATTTTAAAAAGCACATTAAAAGCAATTGAAAGAGACCTAGAAAAATAAAATATCTTGCCCAAGTTCACCTGGTCAGCAATTAAGAGGACTGAGCTGAAACTCAAACAGTTTAGCTGCTGTGAGAACTCACTTTCAACTGCTACAAGTGTATCTCTGCACTTAGTCTCCTTTGTCCCAAAACAGACTTAAAGGGCTTTTGTAAAATTCAGCAAGAAAACATAAATACCAAATAGGAAAAGAAAAGAAAAGAAAAGAAGAAAAGAAAAGAAAAGAAAAGAAAAGAAAAAAAGAAAAGAAAAGGTAACCAATGGTACATTCACTGTAGGTTAAGCTAACAATATTCAAGGGAGATCTTTGAAATTTCCTACTTGTACTATGACAAATAATTTTGTGTCTAGCATTTTATGTGTATAAATGTTATTAAACTCACAAAAATAATCCATGAATGCTCAGCCAGAGTATAACCATTCCACATGAATGAAGGTTAAGTTTTCTAAAAATAACGCACTTTAACATAAAATCTTAACAATTCTATTTATATTCTGGTTGTGTGCTGTATGTAACAATTTTCTTTTTATCTGTAGAAAAGAAATAATTATAAAGACCATCTTGGTAAATTAAAGGCATCAACAATTTCATACATGTATTTGCTTTTATCCCAGGGAGACTCTGGTGGCCCTCTGGTGTATGACAAGCATGATATCTGGTATATTGTCGGGATAGTAAGCTGGGGGCAATCATGTGCTCTCCCTAAAAAGCCTGGAGTCTACACACGAGTGACTAAGTATCGAGACTGGATTGCTTCAAAGACTGGTCTGTAGCACGGGTGGCGCATTATTTACATCCATGGCTGGCAGCGCTGAAATTCCTCATCTTATATATTATTTAGATTCCTATGTTTGGAATTGCTGCTTTGGCTAGATGTCAAAAAACTCTTCAGGACTGGACCAGTACAAAATGATGCAGCCTTTGTGTACATATGACCAAACTCTCCCTGTGACATGATGAAGAAGACATAACAAGTGACAGGCAGCACTGATTCTTCACCCAGAATAGAACCAAGGGACTCATTAATAAGTAAGTGCCTGAAGATACCTTACCTCTATGGGAGATGAGGAGCATCGTTTTTCACAGGATATGAGGAGCTGCCAGGCAGTCAGTCTTAGCTCGTGCAAAACCTGGAGCACCTGGGATTCTTCTCATGAAAATCAAGCAACAGGCTTTCCTGAAAATTTGGGGCTTCTACATTCTACAACTGAAGACAGCACATTTAATGAAAAGAATGGAGAAGCATATAATCTGCAGTGTGACTTGAACTCTCACCTGGGTTTATATCCCACAGTACAGAATATTATCATTTACCACAGGAGCTGTCATTTTCTAAATGGACTTGCAATTAGCACTGTTATGTGCTTAAGCACTAACTTCAGGAAGCATGCTTTGTCACAAGAAGCACTTCTGAGTTCTTCTTTAACAGAATCTGCCATCCACACATCATTCCTGTCATTCACACAAGAAGAGAAAGGAGACTCTTGAGAGCACTTTTCCCTTAGTAAAAGAAGGATAAAAAAATACTGGAATGGTTGCTAACACAGTTGGTTGCAAATGATTACTAACAGGAAAGACTAAATTTTGATGGAAGGAGTTATCCAGGCACTTAGTTAGAAATCTCTGTATCAGAATATGGCAAGTGGTGCTTTTGTTAAGTTTGCAGCTCTCTTGTGCAAAACAAGCAAAACAGAGCTGGGTTTTCACTAAGTGCTGAGTAGGTTACCATCCGTTGTCATGCTTTTCCCAGCGGAGAGCCTCTAACTCACTTTTAACCCTCAAATGTGAGACCTCAATCTGTGCTCTAACTTGTCAGAAAAAGAAAATCTGGCCTATTCATTTCTTTACTTATTGAAACTCTTGTTTCTTTATTCATGCCTATGTTTATATGCAATATATATAAACAAGATAAATATAACCAAAAATATCCTTGTTGTTACATCTCGGTAATATACACATAAAAGGCTCAAGCACATATACTTTTTTAAAATGGAAATTTCACCGAATTCTGAATTATGACTCGTAATAACTGGGGACCATCAGGAAAAGGAGAGTTAAAAACTTAAATTCTTTTTTTTTAAATCAGTACTGAGGATCAAACTCATGACTGTGCACTTGCAAGGCAGGCACTTATGCTGTTGAGCTAAATCCCCAGCCCAAAAACTTAAATTCTTACATGTACTTAATTTAAATTTTTACGCCTACATATAGCAAAGAAACATCTGAACTTTTGCAAAGAATATTTAGTGCTTTAAAAATGGGCTTGAGTGATGTGGACTTTTTATATTAAAGTTAATAAAATCTCTTTTGGTAGGTACAGGAAAACAAATCTGTCTACGAGAAATTACTTTTCCCTATGCAAGTTCTATAATAATGACTATATGCTTTTGTGTAATTTTATTTATACTTCATAAGACTGTGATAACTTTGTCTGTGAAAGAATCTGTGAAACTATTTATATTGATTTAATAATTTCTTTTCACTTCAATTCAGTGATGATTTAACACAAATAAGAACATTTGGTGGTTAAAGCAGATTGCCAACTTGATTGGCCTTAGGATCACCTTAGCAGTAGTGGTGGACATTCTAGAGACAACCGCTACACATAATCCACTTATTTATTTCAAAGTGGAAACACTGTAGTTAAACCTGAATACTGCAGTTTTAGTTTAGAGAAAGCA
Organism: Dolichotis patagonum; assembly: GCA_004027295.1. NCBI lineage: Eukaryota > Metazoa > Chordata > Mammalia > Rodentia > Caviidae > Dolichotis > Dolichotis patagonum. The sequence goes on from PVJX010018952.1 coordinate 23,955, forward strand.
ATTCATACATTGACATCTTTTGTCTTAAAAGATAAACAACACATGTGCCATAGATTTGCCATACTTCTGAATGTGTCTGATGGGCCACAGAGGTGTGACCTTGGGGTTTATAAACATTTACACTTTGCTCTATGCTGCTGTTTTTCTGTGCTGCTTCCTGGGCAGCATGACCTAAGTAGCATCCTCTACTATGCTCTTCCATATCGGTGTTTCTGCCTTGAAGCATATCAACCATGGACTGAACCGCCTGAAAACCTGAGCCAAATTAAACTTCTCCTTTAAGTTGTAGGTGTTGGATATTGTGTCCCAGCAATGGAAACTGACTAATATAGGAACTTGTGTAAAAAAAAAGAATAGGGCCATTGCTATGATTATGCTTGACTGTGTGGTTTAAAAGACTTTAGAACTTGCTTAAGGGAGGTGCTGGGAAAAGTTTGGATGCTAGATGGAGAAGCCCTAGTCTTCTGTTACCAGAGGCAGATGGGTGATTCTGCTCAGAGGTCATATGACCACAGTGCTGACAGAATAGCAGGCAGTCAAGCCAAGGCTCAGGTTTCAGTTGGAAACAGGGATTTCACTGACACCTTGGGTAGACCCAAGGTGTTTTATACTCTGGCAAGAAAAAAGGTGTGTCTTTATTTTGCCCACATCTTGTAACTTTGTGGGAGACTGAGATTACGTGTAGTGGGCTAATCGATGTGAGACAGGACATTTCAAGACATCTCAGCGTTCAGGCTGTCACATGAGCACGGTTAGCTACTTTAACCAGATTTATAGTGATAATTGAGGGAAAAAAGTAAAGAAGAAAAATTTGAAAAACTTAAAACTATGTGGAAAGTTGGTGCCAAGAAGTTGTGATTCTTCAAAAGAGTAATAATATTAAAAAGAAACAAAGAACTTTGTATAGGAATAAAAACAAAAATGCCTTGAGTCATCTCAGACATTAGCAAGACTCCACCCATCACAGGCACAGTGGTGAAAAAGTGTGAATCTTTCATCTAAGAAGAGAGCTCTTAGGACCTTTGCTTGAGGAAGGACTTCCTAGGCAATTGGTTCCCAGGACTCACTTCATTGCGTTCAGCGATTCAGGCACCCAGAGGCTATCACAACACGGTCTGAGGGGCCTGGCTGTTGCTTCTGCTAGCAGGAAACCTTGATATCACCAGTGTGATGTTGGTTTTACTGGAAAGCAGAATACAAAAGCTGTGTAATCATGGAGGTTTCCACCCAGATTTCAAGAGAGGGCCTGGAAGGCCAGGCAAGGAGCCTCCTGAAAAGTGAAGTAGAGACAAAAGGAAGTTGGAGACGTCAGGATCATGGAACATCTGCTGAGGAAAATCACAAGCAGTGAACAGAATCAGCCTAGAAGAAAATACTTGTGGGTGGCAACCAGCAAGATCATAAGGGTTGGGCCACCCAAACTCTCTGGAGCATGTATCTCACTGTTTGCTTTAGAGGCTTACAGAGCTACACGACTTTGTGTTTGTCCTGCTGATTGTCTGGGACTGATATTTTTCTCTTTCCATAGTCTTCCCATTTTGAATCAGAATGTTTACCTTGTGCTCTTATATGTTGGGGTATGTAACTTTTTGTTTAAACAGGGATTCACAACTAAGAGTTTGCCTTGTGTCTCTCACTTTGGCTTGGACTTCAACAATGCTGAAACTTCTGAGATTTTTGGGAGAGAGATTAATGTATTTCAGCTGTAGACTGTATAGTTGTATCATATTAGTCAGAATTATGACCTCATGTTTCTTTGGAAATTAAGTATAGTTTAAGCAGATGTGTTTGAGTATCAGGTTGACAAAGTGTGGGATGTGACAGTTAACGTGGATTGCTAATTTAATTGGGATATTCCCAGAGGATTATAAAACACATTTCTGAGTGTTTATGGGTAGGTGATAGAGGTCTGACTTTAGGGTGTATTATCTAGTCCCTTACCTCTTTTTGCTGTTTTCCCCTTGTTTTACTCCCTCCTTGCCATAAACTAATAATCTTTGCTTCACTATGCCTTCACACCATGATATTTCTGCTTCAGAACCAGCTTACCATGGACTGAATTCTCTGAAACTCTGAACCAAATTAATCCTATCCTCCTTTAAATTGTGGGTGCTAGTATTGTGTCCCAGCAACAGGAAAGAAAACTGATGAATACAGAAGAATAAATACAAACAATCACAAGGAAATCTAAACAATGGAGAAGTGGATTTTTTAAATCCTGCTTTCAGTTTGGCCTATTATTAAATAGTGTTTTGGGAATCATATATGTTTACTTCATATTTTTCATCTGTCAAATGGGACATTAAGCTATCTACCTCATAGTATTTTTGTGAGGCTTTCCTGATGAATAGTGAAGTCAAATAATATTTAAGACTTACTCAAAAATGTAATTTATTATAAAGTGATGTCAATACAAATAATGTTGAAAATACATTGATGTTATAAAGAAGTTTGTTTGATGTTTTTATTGTTTCTGAATGTTTCAAATATACTTGTGGTTTAAAAATAATCAGTAAAGACACAGTAGGTGTTACCTCTTATGTGGTGACACTATAATAATATTCCTTATTATTATTGTAGGAAAAAATCCAAACGACAAGTTGGACTTGTTTTTCTCAGGCACAGATCAATTTTATTAGACTGATAGTAATGAAAAACAAAATCTCAACATAATCTTAGTGGAATTTTGGGTACTGTAAGAACTAAAGTGTTAGTTTATAACACCAGAAAAATATTGAACCAAAAATCTTTGTTAACAGTTGGTTTCACTCAGTGATACATTCATAATTCAGCAACAATAAGAACATTAAAAATGTATTACTAGAATCTACCATGAGAGTTTATAAACTATTTTTAAAGTCAGAGAAAAAATGTGTGGGAAGCACTCTTTCATGCAATCATAAAAATGAAAAATGAACCTACTAACAAGACTGAAAAATGTTAGATTCATAACTTTTAGTACAAGGAAGAATTTCAGAGATTATCTACATCAATCTCCTTTTATGAGTAAAGGGATATCAAGGCCAAGAGTATTTCTTCAGAGACATACAGTGAGGTACTGTGGGAAGTTGGCGAACTCCTTGGGACTAGAGCAGAGTCCCAGGAACATGGAATGCTAGACACAGACCATGTAAACAAGTTGACCTCTAGTGCAGTTGCATGTCAGCAGGTGTCCGGCCCCTTAGTGGGCCTCCCTATTAACTACAGCACAAATATCTCTGAGAATGATCCACTTTCCAGGTTCTCAACAAAGCACTGAGACCTTGCACCTTCAACCCCATCACCTGCTTCCCCGCCCCGCCTTTATACTGTGTGTAGATAAAGACTTCAGGGTTGGCATGGCGTTGCTGCTTCTCCATCAGACAACCATGTCCCACCCATCTCAGCTTGCTTTTCTTTTTTTTTAAATTTTTTTTTATTTTAAAGAGAATAAAATAAAAGAGGGAAGAACAAAGCAGATCAGAACAGAACACCATAAGCAACACAGCACTTTACAATAAGACAATTGGACATTAACAGTAGCTATCAAAATATCTCTTTCTCTGCTATAGTAGAGCATAGTTTCAAATATGATAATATCAAACATTCCAAAATAGTATAAAACCATTCAAAAGAATGAAAGAATTACAGGGCATTCTGAACCAAATAACACAGAATGATCAATGGCCACTATAATATCTCATTTTCAATAAAAATATTTGTTTATACTATCACATATATTAAAATCCCAATCAGACACAGCATGATAGAACTGATGGTAATAGTAGAGTAGAAGCGTGGTAGGACTTCAAAGCAAGATGATATTAAATCAGCAATGGCTGACATAATGTTTTGTTTTCTGCAAAACAGCTGTTCATACAATCACACATAATAAAGTCAAGCAAAACAGAATAAAACTATTCCAACTGATGAATGAAAACATTGAAAGCCTTCAAAGCAGTGAAATGGGAAATCATGATTACCATAAAATCTGATATATTCTTATCAACTCTCATACCAGGGAGACTATACGGTATTTACACATGTGAGTTTGGTTTATTTCACTTATAAGTATGGTCTAAGTTGTGTCCATTTATTTATAAATATCTCAATGTGATCATTCTTTATAGCTGAGTAGCACTCCATTGTATAAAAATGCCACAACTTTTTTACCCATTCCTCAGTTGATGGGCACTTAGGTTGTTTCCAAGATCTGGCTATTACAAATTGTGCTGCTATAAACATGGGTGCACATATATCACTGGGGTATGATGTTTTCAGTTCTTCTGGGAATATTCCTAGAAGTGGAATAGCTGGGTCAAATGGGACTTCCAAACCCAGCTTTTAGAGGACTCTCCAGACTGACCTCCACAGTGGTTGCACCAGTCTACACTACCACCAACAGTGCAGAGAGTTAATGTAAATGGCCTCAACTCACCAATCAAAAGAAACAGACTGGCAGAATGGATCAAGAAACAGCATCCAACCATATGCTATCTACAAGAAACTCATCTAACCCAAAAGGAAACCCATAGACTGAAAGTCAAAAGATGGAAAACAATACTTCATGCAACAGGAAACCAAAAAAAAAAGCAAGAGTAGCTATCCTGTTTGCAGACAATGTGAACTTCAAACCAAGAATGATCCAAAGAGATAAAGAAGGTCACTACATACTAGTTAGGGGAAAACTTCAAGAGGAAGAGATAACAATCTTAAATATATATGTACCAAATTTCAGAGCACCCAGCTCTACAAAGCAAATATTAACAGAAATGAAAAATCAAATAAGCAATAACACAATTATAACAGGAGATTTTAACACAGCATTGACACAAAGGGACAGATTAACTAGACAGAAAATCAGCAAAGAAATAGCAGAACTGAATCACACCTGCGAACAAATGGACCTGATAGACATATATAGAGTTTTCCATACAACAACATCAGAATATACATTCTTCTCAGCAGTACATGGAACAGTCTCTAAAATAGGCCATATACTAGCCCACAGAACATATTTAAGTAAACGCAAAAGAATTAAAATTATCCAATGCAAACTATTGGATCATAGTGCCATGAAATTAGAAATTAATGATAAAAGCAACTGCAAAACCTCACAAACACATGGAAACTGAGTAATACACTCTTGAGCAATCAGTGGGTCGCAGAAGTAATTAAAGAAGATATTAAACAGCTTGCTTTTCTTACATGTCTAGTCTTTTGTTTCTCTCCTGTTGGTCCCTGGCAGGACTCCACTGGCCAAACAGGGTGTAGGAGGGTACAGCAGTGAAGGAACAAGAACTGGAAGTTCTTGTATCCAGTCTGCTCTTCCCTCTGATATCAGTATGGTATCTACAGGTTCCACAGCCAGAAACACCAGAGTCCTAGAAGTCCTTGAAATTAAATGATAATTGCCAAAAGAGTGATCCTTGAAACAAAAAGTGAGGTCAGCTAGGTTCACATGCTATTCACCTGGGTCAGTTGATCCAGACCAGTTTATGACGAAGACAAGAACCCACTTAAAATTATACATAAGCCTATATAAAGCCTTAATATACCTCAAATTAGAAATCTACACAGTGTTCTAAATGAGCAGCAAAAGCTTTTGGACTTTATTACAGTGTCAAATTTTTGTCTTTGATCTTTTTAGTGATGTACTACAAAATCTGTTTTACAAACAAAACTATAGAAGCCCATAAACTGTAGATAACTAAAACCTTTTTTTATTTTAAAGAGAATAAAACAAAAGAGGGCAGAACAGAGCAGATCAGAACAGGACAACATAGGCAACACAGTACTTTACATTAAGACAACCAGACATTAACAGTAGCTATCACAATATCTCTTTCTCTGCTATAGTTGAGCATAGTTTCAAATACAATAACATCAAACATAACAAAATATTACAAAACCATTCAAATGGTGAAAGAATTACAGGGCATTCTAAATGGAATAACAGAGAATGATCAATGGGTACTATAATATCTCATTTTTGATAAAAAATTTTTGTTTATACTATCACACATATTCAAATCCCAATAAGACACAATGTGATAGATAGAACCAATGGTAGTAGAATAGAAGCATGGTAGGACTTCTAAGAAGGATGATATTAAATCAGCAATAGCTGTCATAATGTTTTGTTTTCTTCAAAACAGCTGTTCATACCATCACACATGATATAGTCAAACAAAACAGAATAAAACGATTCCAACTGATTAATGAAAACATTGAAAGGCTTCAAAGCTATGAGATGGGAACTCATGCTTACCATAAAATCTTATATACTCTTATCAACTCTCATACTAGGGAGACTGTACGGTATTTACACAAGTGAGTCTGGTTTATTTTGCTTATGAGTATGGTCTCAAATTGTGTCCATTTATTTATAAATATCTCAATGTGATCATTCTTTACAGCTGAGTAGCACTCCATTGTATAAAAATGCCACAACTTTTTTAGCCATTCCTCAGTTGATGGGCACTTAGGTTGTTTCCAAATCTGGCTATTACAAATTGTGCTGCTATACACATGGGTGCACATATATCACTGTAGTATGATGTTTTCAGATCTTCTGGGAATATTCCTAGAAGTGAAATAGCTGGGTCAATTGAGACCCTCAAACCCAGATTTTTGAGGAATCTCCAGACTGACCTCCACAGTGGTTGCACCAGTCTACACTCCCACCAACAGTGCAGAAGAGTTCCCTTTTCCCCACAGTCTCTCCAGCACTTATTGTTGGTAGTTTTTTCTATCCTGGCCATTCTTTCTGGGGTGAGATGGAGTCTCAGTGTGGTTTTAATTTGCATTTCTCTAATGACTAATAATGATGAACATTTTTTCATGTATTTATTTTCCATTTGTATTTCTTCATCTGAGAACTGTGTATTCATTTCAAATCCCCATTTTTGGATTGGGTCTTTGAATTTCGCGGGTCTGATTTTTTAAAAATTCTTTATAAGTTCTAGACTGAAGTCCTTTGTCTGAGGGACAATCCATTAAGATTTTTTTCCCAATTTGTGGGTTTTCTTTTCACTCTGCTGGAAATCTCTTTCAACATGCAGAAACCTTTAATAAGATATGGTCCCAGTTATTTATTCTGGGAAGTATTTCCCGTGCAGTTTGATTCTTGCTCATGAATTCTCTACCTACCCTTATATCTTCAAGGTTTTTACCTACTTTGTCTTCCAACAGATTTAGTGTTTCTGTTTTAATATTTAGATCTTTGATCCATTTAGATTTTAGTTTAGTATATGGTGATAGGCATGGATATAGTTTTAGTCTTCTGCATATGGATAGCCAATTTTTCCAGCACCATTTGTTGAAAGACTGTCATTCTTCCAGCAAGCATGTTTGGCCCCTTTATCAAAGATAAGGTGGTTGAGTGAGTTTGTGGTTGTGGTTGTGTCTTCCAATATATTCCATTGATCTTCAGGTCTGTTTTTATTCAAGTACCATGTTAATTTTATTACTGTAGCTTTGTAGTATAGTTTTAAATCAGGAATTCTGATGCCTCCTGCCTTGCCTTTGCTGCTTAGAAATGCCTTTGCTATTCTAGGTCTTTTCTGGTTCCAGATGAATTTTAGGAGTGATTTTTCTAGATCTATAAAGTATGTTAGTGGTATTTTGATTGGGATTGCATTGAATCTGTATAGTAATTTTGGGAGATGGCCATTTTCACAATGTTTGTTCTTCCTATCTATGAACAGGGGATGTCTTTCCATTTTCTGAGATCCTCTTCAATTTCTTTTTTCAGGGTATTATAATTTTCCTTGTATAGCTCTTTTACTTCTTTCATGAGATTAATTCCTAAGTATTTCATTTTTTTGGATGCTAGTGTGAAGGGTGTGTCTTCTCTTACCTCTCTTTCAGTATTTTTGTTGTTAGTGTATAGGAATGCTATTGATTTTTGAGTATTGACTTTGTATCCAGCTACATTGCTTAATTTATTTATTATATCTAGGAGTTTTCCAATGAAGTATTGGAGATCTTCTATGTAAAGTATCATGTCATCTGCAAATAATGATAATTTAACTTCCTCTTTTCCTATCTTTATTCCTTTTAGTTCTCTCTCTTGTCTAATTGCTCTGGCTAGTATTTGCAGTACTATGTTGAATAGGAGTGGTGACAGGAGACATCCTTGTCTTGTACCTGATTTTAAGGTAAAGGCTTTCAGTTTTTGGCCATTTAATATGATGCTAGCTGTAGGTTTGTCATAGATAGCCTTTATCATTTTAAGGTAAAGACTGTCTATTCCAATTCTCTGTAAGATTCTTATTATGAATGAGTGCTGGACCTTATCAAAAGCTTTTTCTGCATCTATAGAGGTGGTCATGTGGTTCTTACTTTTGGCTTTATTGATATGGTGAATTACATTTATTGATTTATGTATGTTGAACCATCCCTGCATTCCTGGGATGAATCCCACTTGGTCAGGGTGAATAATCTTCTTGATGATTTGCTGCATCCTGTTTGCTAACATTTTATTGAGAATTTTTGCATCTATGTTCATTAGGGAGATTGGCCTATAGTTCTCTTTTTTAGTTGGGTCTTTCTCTGCTTTTATACTAGAGTAATATTTGCTTCCAGGAATGACTTAGGAAGAAGTGCTTTTCTTTCAATTTCACTCAACAGTTTGAGGAGTGTCGGGCATTAAGTATTCTTTGTATTTCTTGTAGAATTCCACAGTGAATTCATCTGGTCATGGGCTCTTCTTTGTTGGCAAGGTCTTAATTATATTTTCAATTTCATTAATAGAAATTGGGTTATTCAGCAGTTTTACATTTTCCTGATCCAGCTTTGGTAATTCGTATGTATCTAGAAATCTGTCTATTTCTTCAGTGTTATCGAACCTATGAGAGTAGAGGTTTTCAAAATAGGTGTTGATGATCTTCTGTATTTCCACAGAGTCTGTGGTAATTTCCTTTTTCATTCCTTATTGCATGAATTTGAGTTTTTTCTTTCCTTTTTTTAATAAGGTTGGCCAGGGGCTTATCAATTTTATTTATTCTTTCAAAGAACCAACTCTTTGATTCATTGATCCTTTGTACTGCTTTCTTAGTCTCTATTGCATTAATTTCTGCTCTAAATATTATAATTTCCTCCCTTCTTTTGGCTTTGGGCTTGGCTTGGTCTTCTTTTTCTAGATGTTTGAGGTGTAGCATCAGGTTGTTTATTTGTGTTTGTTCTGTCTTCCTGATGTGGGAACTCAGTGCAATAAATTTTCCTCTCAGGACTGCTTTCATTGCATCCCACAAATTCCATTAAGTTGTGTTTATATTTTCATTTGCTTGTAGATATTGTTTAACTTCTTCTTTAATTTCCTCTGTGACCCACTGATTGCTCAAGAGTGTGTTACTGAGTTTCCATGTGTTTGTGAGGTTTTTGCAGTTGCTTTTATCATTAATTGCTAATTTCATGGCACTATGATAAGATAGCATGCATGGGATAATTTCAATTCTTTTGCATTTACTTAAATATGTTCTGTGGGCTAGTATATGGTCTATTTTAGAGACTGTTCCATGTACTGATGAGAAGAATGTATATTCTGATGTTGTTGTATGGAAAACTCTATATACATCTATCAAGTCCATTTGTTCACAGGTCTGATTCAGTTCTGTTATGTCTTTCCTGATTTTCTGTCTAGTTGATCTGTCCCTTTGTGTCAATAGTGTGTTAAAGTCTCCTGTTATAATTGTGTTATTGCTTATTTGATTTTTCATTTCTGTTAATATTTGCTTTGTATAGCTGGGTGCTCTGGAATTTGGTGCATATATATTTAAGATTGTTATCTCTTCCTCTTGAAGTTTTCCCCTAACTAGTATGTAGTGACCTTCTTTATCTCTTTGGATCATTCTTGGTTTGAAGTTCATATTTTCTGCAAACAGGATTGTTACTCCTGCTTTCTTTTGTTGTTTCCTGTTGCATGAAGTACTGTTTTCCAACATTTGACTTTCAGTCTATGGGTTTCTTTTTGGGAAAGATGGGTTTCTTGTAGACAGCATATGGTTGGATGTTGTTTTTTGATCCATTCTGCCAGTCTGTTTCTTTTGATTGGTGAGTTGAGGCCATTTACATTAATGGTTATAACTGTTATATATTGGTTTATTGTTGACATGTTATCTTTCTGCTGTTGTATCTTTAGCTTTCCATTCTATTTAATTGTCTACCTTGCTTGCTGGGTTTATCCTATGTGTATCTAGAATATCTTTCAGTATTTCTTATAGGGTTGGTTTTGTGGTCATGAAATTTTTCAGCTGTTCTTTGTCATGAAAGTATCTTATTTCTCCATCCATTTTGAAGGACAGTTTTGCAGTGTACGTCAGTATGGGTTGGAAGTGGTTTTCCTTTAGGATCTGAAATACTTCACTCCATGCTCTTCTTGACTTCATTGTTTGTGTTGAGAAGTCTGCTCTGATTCTGATAGGTTTTCCTTTATAGGTGATCTGTCTTTTCTCTCTAACAGCTTTTAGTATTCTGTTCTTATGTTGGATTTCCGGGATGGTGATTATTATGTGTCTGGGTGTAGTTTTATTTTGGTTATGGCTATTTGGAGTTCTATATGCTTCACTAATCCAAATGTCAGTTTCCATTCTCATGTTTGGGAAGTTTTCAGCTATTACTTCTATAAATACCCTCTTGATATCATTTTGGCTGTTCCCTTCTTTTTCATTTATCCCTATTAATTTCTGTTATTTTTCCTTGCATCATCTTGCAGCTGTTGGATTGTTATTTCCTGATTCTTTGTTATTTTTAAAAGAGCTTTCCTTTCCTGTTCACTAGCTGTGATCTTATCTTCGAGGTCTGAAATTCTATCTTCAGTTTCATTGAAGTGGTTTTTACAGCTTTCAATAGAATTTTTGATTTCCTGTATATCTCTTTGTATCTGCTTTATGCATTCTGTTTGTTTCTTATAGTGTTCATTCAGGGATTCTATCTGTTTGCTTTGTTCTTCTAATTTCTTAGCTGTGTCTTCACTTGTTGTGTTCACTATTTCTTTCACTACTTTTATCATTTCTTCTTTTACCTGGGCAATTATTTCTAACTTGAATTTCTCCATAGTTTCCCCTAGTTGCTTCTTTATTTCAGTTGATATCATTTCAGTCATTTTAGCTGTATGGCTTCTATTTTCTTCTATGTACATGGCTCCCAGGATTTCTAGGGATGGGATGGTGATTTGAGCCTGCCTTTTGGTCTTTCCTTCTGTCATTTTTTTTTATTTCCTTGGTTTGAGTGGTGTTCCAAAGCTTCCTCTGGATGTGTGGCAAATCTCCTCCTGCACCCTCAGCTACTGGAGCAGTCTCAGCTCCTCTGCAGGTACTTGGCCCCCTAAATTTAGAGGCCGAAGCAGGGTGTGGAAAACTGGCATCAGAGAAACCCCCAGGGCACAATCCCCTGTCCTACGGATGTGGAGATGAACTCAGCAGCTTGCAGTGCTGGCCGTAAGCTGTCTCCAGGCCAGCCCAATTGAGCCCAGAGTCCTCGAGCAAGGTTCCTGCCTCCTGGACTGAAACAAGGCCGCTGAGCATGGTTGACTGAGGCCCTGCAACTGCTCGACCCAGTCCAGCATCCCAGTAGCTCCCTAGTAACTCAAAAGCCAGAATGTAGGTCTCCAACTTTCCCCAGGTCACCAGAACTCACCTCAGGCAATTGCCACCTCTCTGCAGATTCTTGGCTTTCTTAATTGAGATGCAGAAGCTGGGCATGGAGAACTGGGGCTGGCGGA
>PVJX010018953.1:0-35643 GCA_004027295.1 Dolichotis patagonum
CTTATTTGAATCTGGTTTGTTAGATTGCTACTTTGTATTGACTGATTTTATGTAAATCTGTTGTGATGGATAGCATCAAGTCTAAGAGTATAGGCAACTACACTGAAGATGACAAGATTCACTAAGATACCCACTCTGGTTTGATTATTACTTGCTTTTGAAGTCTTATAATGTCTTTAATGCTTTGTTTTTATTAATGGTGTTATATACTGCTGAGACACCATGGTAACCATTGTAGAAAAAAAAAATGTCCTGTGTTCGTGTACCTTGCTTTTCTCTTCAATGCTGCAGATTTTTCTGAGACATCTGGGACCCTTTGTTGTCCAGTGTGTGAGGAGGGGAATAGGCCGAGGATTAGGAGCTCTGTACCCCTGGGGAGCTCCGTGGGAGATGCTGCTCCTGGGCTAGGAGGGTGACACAGCTCTGCAGAGGGTTCCTGGGCTCTGAGCTCTCCCATGGCCCTCGAGGCTGTTCCAAGGGTGCTGGCTCCTGATTGGCTGTCCCCGTGAGTGTGCAGGTCACTGGGGCTTTTCAGAACACCCCTGAAGCATGCCCACATTCGGCACACTTGGCTGGGGCCAGGCTGGGGAGCCAGAACCGGGAAGAGAGGAGCCAGGTGCTTGGATCCCGTTCGAGCTCTCCGGGGCCTTCTCTTTGCCTGTTTCCTTCACAGATGCAGTGTGAGGCGGCAGAAGGTGACAACTCGAGATCAGACAGCCCACAGCCTGGCTCTAGAAGTGGGGGACAACCTCGTCACCTCACTGTTTGACACTGAGTTCAACCCAGACCTGAGGGACCAACTCAGCCCGCCTGAGAGCCGCAGCCCAGATGACCAGCGCGCCCAGGGAGGCCGAGGGCCCTCCCTGAAGGGCCCACTCAGCAGTGGTCATTCTGTTTCTGAGGTGTGCGCCTGAGACTGGGAGCTGAGATTGAGAGAAACTCTTCACATTCCTGTGTTTCTTTAGAGCTAGGCATGATGACACACACCTGTAATCCCAGCCTCTGAGAAGCTGAGGCAGGAGGGTGATGAGTTCCAGCTCAACCTGGGCAACTTGGTGACTTTGCAAGACTCTGCCTCAAAATAAAAATAATTTTAAAAGGCAGGAGGGTTGGGGATTTAGCTCAGTGGTGCAAGCGCCTGCCTGGCAAGTGTGAGGTCATGAGTTTGATCCTCGGCACCAAAAAAAAAAAAGGCAGGAAATATAGCTCAGTGGGGAGGCCCTGGATTCAATACTCAGGACTGAAAAAACATTATTTTTGATTGGTAGACACCACTCATACAACATGGGCTGTTCCTCGGATGCCTTTGTGGGTGATGAAGTTAATGCTCGGCTTTTTTGGAGGGAATTTGCCTTTGACTTTTAATCTTTACTTTTCAATAGATAATAATTGCACATGATTCAAAGCTGAAAGGTCCCATCCCTCCATCCTTAGCGGTGCCAGGGAACCCAGGCCTGAATGTGTCGTCCTGTGGTAGGATGAAAACACACAGGACACACGTCTGGGCCCACACAGGCTATGCACAGTGTGTGTGCAACAAGTGTATGTTCTTTCCCCTCATTGACACAATACCAGTGAAGTGCACACCACTCCGCATCGTGTGGGTAAAGACTGAACTTCACACTTCTGCTCGCTCACCGTCCTTTGCTGCTGGCCAGGAGGCCGGCTTCAATAACAGCAGCTATAGGAACTCGGGATGCTGACCTCTCTTCTAGAGGTCGTGACTTGAGTCTGGGCTGCAGTGCTGGAGTAGCGGAGCCCCCAAATTGTTCTGCTAATGTGCATAAGAGAGACATGTATTGATGTAGAATGGTTCATTCAGGACAATAAACAGTAGACCCAGTGGTGATGGCTGCTGTTGCCTTCCTTGACCTGCACTGCGATGGTGCTGCATTGTCCCCCAATCTGAGCCCCAGTCACCCGAGTGAGGGGCTGCTGCACGGGCATCCGGCATCAAGAAGGACTGGGGAGCCTGGCCATGGAGCCTGGCTGCGCAGCTGGACCAGGGGAAGAGGTGCGTGATTCTGAAGCATCCATGCATTCTCTTCAGAAGGAGGAGGAGGCTCAGTGCCTGCAGCTCAGTGTGGCCCTGACGCTGTTCTTCACCGTCTGTGGGCTTGGGATTCACGGTGTGGGGGATGCCGGGGGAGGCAATGGAGGCCGGGGCTTTCCCTGAGAAGGATGGGCCTGTGGGCTCCTTGTCAAGGTCCCTTGGGTTTTCTGTCCCCACCTTGAGCCCAGGAGGCTCCCAGTGCCCACCAGCTGGACCAGGGCGCCTCACACCAGAGCCTCTTCTGTTCTCTAAAGCTCTTGGCCACACCCGCTACCCCCAAAGTTCCCTGGGGCACAGTCAAGCCTCACAGGGTGCTAAGTATGTGAGATGCAGGAACGCACTTGCTGATGAAACCCCTCAGGGCCACATGACAGGAAAATCAAACACATTTTAAGGTCGGGCCTTTCCAAGTTCAAAAATCGTGTTATTTCTTGTCCCTCAAGAAGCTTTCTTCTTCCTAATAACAGCGCATCTGTGCGTGGGGTGAGGGCAGAGCCACAGTGAATGGGTGGAAAAGGATTTGCTAAAGGGCAGGGCCCAAGGTCAGGTAGGAAAGGTGGGCGTGAAGTGGGAATCGGTACAGATACGTGGGGATGCCCCTCCTGGAAGCCACAGGTGACCCGAGGGAGGTGCTTGGGAGCAAGGATTGCCCTTCTCAGTGTCCGTGTCCAGTGGTGCTTCTGTAGCTCCTCTGTGCCATCTGGGCTACTGGTGATATTGCTGCCCTCTTCCCTACAGCTGGCCCTGCCCAGGGGGGCCGCACAGGTGTCCCATGAAGGTGAGGGGGAGCCGAAGCCTCACTGCTCAGGCTCAGCCCACTCTGCAGGTGGTGCCTGGGGGGGCTGAGCCGCACCACGCTTGTGAGCAGGGTGCAGCAGCTGACTGTCCAGTACAGGTGATATGGGCCAATATGTTGTCCCTGCATCCGAACCCCCTGCTGTCTCTACCCAAGGTCCAGCTGTTTTCAGAGTAGGGGCCCCTGTGTTGTGCCTTGTCCATGTCCCCACAAGGCTCCACTCTGGTCCTCCCCGAGGTGAGAAACACCGTGTTTTTTGGCAAGTTGGGTTCCTTATTTTTTCTTACTAGCTTGGAAAACTTTTTTTCTCTGCTCTAAAATCAGAATACCTTCCAGGCCCTCAGTCAGCACTGTTGTAATTCAGAGTGTGACCCACTTTTGGAGTGCTCTGAAAAGTCCCTGTGATGGGACACTCATAGGGACAGCTGTTCAGGGCCAGGGCCCCAGGAACTCCCCGCAGAGTGGCTCTCACACCCTTTCCAGCTAGGCCGGGCAGGGCTGCTTTGGGGATAGTTTCATTTCCAGCTTGGGAAAATCCTTAGTTAGCAATGTGAGGGGACCACTGAGTGTGTGGCTGTGACTGCAGGGACCTTGGGTTCACTCGCTGACCTGTTTCCCAGGAGAAAATCTAGGGTCCCCACTTCCCTGGGAGAAATACTGTCATGGGGTTCCCTTTGATCCAAAATGGAAAGCAAAAGTCTAGAAATAAAAATGAGCCACAGAAGCAATCACAGACTTTCTAGCGGTCATATTTTTAGAAGTGCAAAAGAGGTGAAATTTTCTTATTTTATGTCTCCCAAAATATTGAAACTATTTCAATGTGGAATTACGCTCTGTAATTATTAATGCAATATTTTATACCCTTTACATTCCTTTTTTGTGCTAAGTCTTTGAATTTTACATTCACAGTACATCTTCGTTCAGACTCGCTGCCGTTTAAGTGCTCATAGCTGCTCTGTGTGTGTGTGTGTGTGTGTGCACATGTGTGTCAACAGCACAGTTCTGGAAGCTGCTGCCTGGGTGATGACCTCTCTGGAGGTTGCCGTGTTCTTTGAGTTCCACCCCATCTATCCAGGGCCACCTCTGCATGGCCAGCGAGTTTCCTGTGTCCAGGCACTGTGGCCGATGCTCGCTGCAGGATGAAGGTGTCCCAAGTCTTGCATTTCAGCTGTCTTCAAGGACCTTACCTCAAGAACTCACATGGTGCGCTGGAGCCTCTAAACCTGGGAACCAAACCAAAGCCTTTCTCTTTAGATGATGATTAACGCAGGGCTCTCTTTGTAGTGGCAGAGAGCTCTGTACTCGCCTGTTCATCTTGTGTTCCCTGGGGAGACTGAAGAGCGGTCCATGCTCAGTCTAATGTACACTCAGACTCTCAGAAAATAGTTAGTGAAAAAATACATAGGCAAAAGATTTTTGAGCCAAAAGGAAGGATGTCTTTACTGTTGACTAAGGAACTTTTTTTTTTAACCCAATAGTTCTGATACAAGGTTGTACATAAAAAATATCAATGCAGATAAACTAGAAAATATTGGACTATCAGCTGGGCCTGGTGGTGCATACCTGTAATCCCAGCACTCGGGAGGCTGAGGCAGAAAGATTGCCTTGAGTTCGAGACCATCCTGGGCTACAAAGTGAGTTCAAGGCCAGCTTGTATAGTGAGACCCAAAAAAACCAAAACAAAACAAAATCTGACAGGTGCAAATGATGTCTTGGTTTTCATTTTTATCTTTATGAATGTTCATGATATTTCCAAGTACAAAAACACTTCCTATAGTATGATCCTATATTTTGAATATCTCCTGATACACTGTTGATTTTTTTCAGACTTCACTTCTATTTTCCCCCATGTCTTGTTTTGGGTGAAGGTGTGGTTGCCTTGCACAGTTTATCTTTCTGTAGAAAACTGTGATCTTTTTTCATCGTGATTTTGTGATTCTGAGTCATAGTTAAAAGTCAACCCTGGGTTATGAAGGCATCCAATCTGCGTAGCAGGCAATCCTACAGTTTTAGGACGTGGGCATAACTTCGTGATCCTTGGCCCTCTCGGTGCCGGAAGCTGACAGCACATCTGAATGGTTCTCACTGAGGTCCCTCACGTGGCTGCAGCTGTCAGCCAGGGCCTCGGTCATCTGCAGGCCTGGCAGGACAGGAGATCCAATGACTTGCTCAGTGACGAAGTGGCATTGACCATGAGGCCTCTCTGCGTGCCTGTTTCCACAGCATTGCAGCAGGATTCAAAGAACAGGTGTCAGGCTTCACATAGACCAGCTTCCAGGGTCCTATCTGTTAAAGTTCAGACCCAAAGTGTCCCCCCAAGGCCATGTGCTGGGAGCTTGGTTGCCAGCCAGCCGGCTTCTGGAAGGTGACTGTATAGCAATGGCTCTGCTTTATCAGTGGGTCCACTTAAGGATTCACGGTCTATGGCATCATTGGTGGGTGATGGAAACAGGAGGTGGGGCCTGGCGGAAGGTTGTGAGTTGCAAGAGCACATCCTTAGGGATGTCTCCTCATCTCCAGTCCCTTCCCCTGACTCCTCCGCTCTCCGGTTCCAGCTGCCATGAGGTGAGCAGTGTTCTTCCACCCTGCCCTTCTGCCATAACTTGCTACCTCAGCTTGCGCTCAAAAACTACGGAGCCAGGTGACCGTGGGCTGAAACTGCTAAAACTGAGTCAAGATAAACCTTTCCTCTTTTGCTAGTCTTAGGTATTGTGTCACAACAGGAAGCAAACAGTGTTACTTTTGTCAGAATCCGGATCAGACAAAGTCACTTGATGCTGGCAGACCCCAGGCTGGGTGAGCAGCTGTGTCCCGTGACACAGAGTGGGGAGGGAGGGTATTCAGTGTGCATCCCCGAAACTGTCCCTACATCTGCCTCTGAACCCCAAACTTCCTGTCTGTCCCTTGGGAAATACATACTCATCCTTCCTCCCGAGCTGCCCAAAGTCTTGTCTCACCATGACATTGGCTCTGAATTCAGGGTCTTGCCCTGTAAATCAAGTAAAAACATAGATTTTTATCTGAAGACCCGTAAATTAATGAGGCGGCTCTAATGTCCAGTGTTGACTGAAGGGCAGGATAAGATCAATAAATGTTTGTTTTTCAAAATGAGACAACAGACAACAGGTATGAGCTCACACATTCTGAAATCCAGGGATCATTTTGTCACTAACACACTTAAATCTACCTGGAGCCTTAAAACAGTCTCATAGCCACACTTTCAATGATCTTTAAAAGGTCATCTACTTTGGACTGGAACACAGTAGAAGTGGTGTGGCTTAACAATCTTTCAGTGTGGTAAAATATCTTTACTTCTGCAACTGGGGAGCGATCAAGGGTGGGGGTCAGGGACCTCAGACCAGTTAATGGGAGGCTGGCAGGGGCCCAGAGTCCTGGGAGGGGACGCTGAGGCTCAGGAAGGCACATGGTTATGTTGCCATAGTTACTGCACTCTGAGCAGTTACAGCTGCATGACCAGGCCCCGGAGTGCTGGGGTCAGTGAGACCCCGGGATGGGACGACCACGGGCAAACCTAAGGAAAGCAATGAAGGGAGTTTGGGATGCACCAGAAAAGGCCACCACAGAGAAACAGAAGAGCTAAGGGAAAGCAAGTCAGGGGCCGCCTCAGGCCACATGCAGGGGGTGCCCAACATGGAACTGGGCAGTGAGGAGCCATTTCCCGGGGGTTCCCTCCTCTGCCCGCAATCTGTCCACGGTCCCCCAACTCTCCGCACACAAAGGCCTGGGCTGTCCATTCCCGCGCGGGACCAAGGACAGGGAGTGGGCGGTGTTTGTGCCCATCCTTCCGTCTTGGGACTCATGAATGAGGTACACAGCCGAGGCTCTGATCTGGAAAGAAGTGCTTTATTAGCACGGAAGGCCGCAGAACATGGGAAGACTGTAGGAGAAAGAAACCAAGCAGGTGTCCTCCAAACACAGAACAGCCATTCCCACTCCGTGCCGTGGCAGGATAAGGATGCTAACTAGCGGTGCCCCGTGCCACCTTCCCTTTCAAAGCGAGGCCCAGTGGCCTCGGTACTGGCCTGCGCCGGGGGTCTACGGAGGCCACACCCCGTCATCCGGTGCCGGCTGAGCTGAGACCGTCGCTTGAAGCCGCGCCCGCAGGCCTGGCACACGCACAGTGGTGTCCCCTTGTGTGCCCGCGGGTGCGGAGCCAGGCGTGGCTTACGGAGGGGCCCCTGGCCACGCTCGCTGCGCACATGAGCCTCCCCTTCCGCGTGCACCCGCTTGTGCACGATCAGCGCGGCCTTACTGCCGAAGCCCAGCCCGCACTGCCGGCACGAGTACGGCTGCTCCTTCAGGTGCTTCCGCCGGTGCCGGACAAGCCCGGCCTGGTGGCTGAAGCCGCGGCCGCACTCGCGGCACACATAGGGCTTCTCCCCCGAGTGCGTCCTGCGGTGCGCTGCCAGGTTGGACTTCTGGCGGAAGCCGCGCCCGCACTCCTCGCAGGCCAGGGGCTTCTCCCCAGAGTGCGTGCGCTGGTGCCGCACGAGGTTGGACTGCTGGCTGAAGCCGCGCCCGCACTCCCCGCACACGATGGGCTTCTCCCCGGAGTGCGTGCTGCGGTGCCTGCTGAGGTGCGACTTGAGGCTGAAGCTGCGGCCGCACACGGGGCACACATAGGGCTTCTCGCCCGTGTGCGTCCTTCGGTGCGAGATGAGTGTGGAGTTCTGGCTGAAGCCGTGCCCACACACCCCGCACACGTACGGCTTCTCCTTGGAGTGTGTGCGCTGGTGGTTGACCAGCGTGGTCCTCTGCCGGAAGCAGCGGCCGCACTCCGCACACGCGTACGGCTTCTCGCCCGAGTGTGTGCGCTGGTGCGAAACAAGGTTGGACCGGTCGCTGAAGCCCAGGCCGCACTCGCCGCACACGATGGTCTTCTCCTCCAGGTGCGTGCGCTGGTGGCGCACCACGGCCGACTTCTGACTGAAGCCCTTGCCGCACTCGCGGCACACGTAGGGCTTCTCGCCCGAGTGCGTGCGCTGGTGGATGATGAGGTTGGACTTCTGGCTGAAGCCACGCCCACACTCCCCGCACGCGTAAGGCTTCTCCCCAGAGTGTGTTCGCGCGTGGATGACCAGCGTGGACTTGCGGTTGAAGCCCCGGCCGCACTCGCTGCATACGATGGGCTTCTCCCCCGAGTGCGCCTTCTGGTGCCGCGCCAGGCTCTTCCGCAGGCTGAAGCCCTTCCCGCACGCCCCACACACGTACGGCTTGGCACCTGCGTGCACACGCTGGTGGCTCAGCAGGTTGCTCATCTTGCTGAAGCCCAGCCCGCACTCGCCACAGCTGACTGTCCCGAACCCTAAGACCTCGATGCCTGTCAGCAACTTGTCCGTGTCCTCAGGCGGCCCAGGCAAAGTGGTGGCAGCTTCCACCTCCATCTCCACCCCGTGGAGGCCCCTGCCCAGCTGGCCCGGCAGCGGCCTGGAGAACATGCCTAGGGTTGTCCTCTCTATCTTCCCAAAGGAAGGCCTGCGGCCCTCACTGTCACAGCCCTCGGCCTCTGCACTCCAGGTGCACCCCTCCGAGGCTGGCAGCTGCTTCTCCTGCTCCTCTGGATCCTCCGGGCCCGGAGTCCCTGGCAGGACAGGTCTGCCTGCGCACAAGCAGGTCAGCAGCCAGGGAGGCTGGCCGCACAGCACGTGCTGCACTGGGAATCTCTGAGCTGAGAAATCCGGGGCGCAGAAAGGACCAGGCTGAAGTTCCGGTTTTGCTTCTGCTGCAGAGAGAAAAGCCGGAGTAAGAACTAAGGTCTCGGAGGGCAGCCCAGTGATGCTGCCCACACAGGACTGAGCCTCATCCTGTGCTTTGAAAGCCTGAACATTGGGTGAGATCTGCCCAAGACGTCCCCTCTGGCCCATCTCTCCACCAATCGTCCGCTGTGCACTCCACACCGCAGGCTACAGAGCATCACAGGCAGCTTCCAGTGTGCAAAAATGCAAAGGTCTGCAAGATCACCACTCGGGTTCCCGCCTAACTCACAACCACACCCCAACAGAAGCCACATCCACAACTGCTGTTTAGACTGAGACCTGTCCAGCCACACAACCCATTTCACCATGTCCAGGAGGCGCAAAGCAATCATGCCAATAGGCGGGAGGGCCTTCCTGAGGAAGCTGCTTAATGAGTGCTTAGAGAAAGGGTGTGAGACACCTGCACTGCCCAGCTCTCAGGTGACAGGCATCCGTGCGACGGTGACAGTGCACAACGTGACAGAGCCTCAGAGAGAGGCTTCCTCCCGGTGCCCCCTGCGATCACTAAGCTCTGCTAACATCCATAATTATTGTAGCTCAGAAGTAGGACAGTTGGCCTGCATGTGCAAGGCCTCAGGTTCAGTGACCAGCACTGCAACTTGCCAGAGACAAAGACAGACAGACAGTAAGAGAGAGGAGAGAGAGAGGAAAGGGGAAGGAGAAGGAGAGACTGAGAAACTACGATCACTCTTACTAGCTCTTCCTATTCTTTTCTAGACCAACGAATGATGAAACTTAGAGCTGGGTATCCATCTGTGTTCCACAATTATTCCCTTCTAAACACTCCATCTAAGGACCACCTGTCATCTGTGGAACCTCAGGTCCCATCTGCCACCCGCCACCCTCCCTCCCTGCCCCAGGAGTGGTGCCCATGGCCACTCAGGGCCCTGGCCCAGCGACTCCCTCTCTCATCAGAGACTCAACCCTGGCTGCTGTCTTATTCTTTGTAAGCTCATTCCCTAATCCAAACTGCCTGAGGTTCCAGCACTGAGAGCTGACCTGGGATTCCAGCCTCTTCCCTGGGTGTTTTCCTACACCATCTTCAGGCTGTTTCCCTCTTGACCCAATAGAAGGGTGTGCTGCTGACACCCCCCCAGTCTGCTCATGCATCTCCAAGGCACTTCTGTGTGTGTTCTGGGGACAGTGACTGTGAAACGGGAAATAACCCGCACCCACCGTGTGGGAACCAAGGCCTCCAGCATGGATACTAACTTCTATACCCATATGGTAAGCGGCCGGCTTTTATCTGCAGGAAGCAGAACTCAGAATCACTGTGGGCCCTTCAGAGAAATGTCAGCATCGATAAGGAGGACAGGAGGAACAGGAAAGCAAAATTTCATTTTTCCATAGCTCAGTCTTTTCAGATACTTATAAAACACTGTATGTGTATATTCTAGGACTAGTCTGAGAAACTGAACACAAAATATTACCAAATTATTGAATTCATTTATAAACTATTATTTATTTTCTCGGACAAGTTCTTGGTATGCAGTTCAGACTGGCCTTGAACTCACAACTGGCCTGCCTCAGCCTCCTAAGTGCTGGGATTACAGGTGTGTGCCACCATGCCCAGAAGTTCATGAACTATTTTAAATCTGCAGGTGATCCCATACTGATAGGCTCACAGAGACTAATAAGCACTCATATGAATTTAAAATTCAGGGCCTCGGATTTACCTCAGTGGCAAAACGCCTGCCTGGCAAGCACAAAGTCCTGAGTTTGATCCTTGGTAACCAAAAATTAAAATAAAATAAAATATAATTTAGAAACTCAGGAATATCCAAATTCAAATTAAAAACTGAGGACAGAAGGTGTAGCTCAGTGCTACAGCACCTGTTTAGCACGCACAAGGCCGTAGGTTCAACCCCTGCACCAAAAGTAAGTGACACAGAATAAAAGTCAAACTCCCGGTGACTTCAATGGGCTGGTTTCTGAAGGGAACTCTGTTCGCTTCAGCTAGAGCTCTAAATGAGAAGTCCAACTGAGGTTACACAGGAGACGGACTGAGAGGCCCTCAAGCTCCTACCCGTGTCAGGAACCCTAACAGCCGATCTGTACTCCGAACCCCACTTCAGTCTCTTGGATGGCCTTTCAGGGTTCCTTCCTTCTGACGGGTTTTACCTTCCCTCCCTAGCTGTAGCTTGTTATATTCTTGTTGATCCTTTTAATAAAGACGAGAGAAAGGAACCCGTAAATGAAGGGAGGGCAAAAGGCTGGAGGAGGAAGTCAGGAGACACCAGGGAGCCCTCCTGTGACTGAAGATGCTAGTCCAAAAGGGGCCACATCAGGCCAGGAGTCCGGAGTGGCCTCCCTCCTTGTACCCCACTCACCTGGACAGATAGCTGGTGGACATTTTCTCTTCTCTTGCCACATCTCTTGACCCTGCTCCAGTTGTGCGATGAGTTTTGGTTTAGAAAATGGAATTCCTGTTCATGTGAGAAACAAACAAGGTAAATACAGGCCCTGGGAGCCAGGCGTGGTGATGAACACCTGTAATCCCAGCTCCTGAGAGGCTGAGGCAGGAGGATCACTGTGAGTGTAAGGCCAGCCTCAACTGCCTAGCAAGACTCTGTCTCAAAAAAAACAAAAAAAAAAGGAAAAAAGAAAAACAAAACAAAAGTGGGCTCTGGGGTCAGAGGCCCACTGAGTGAGGACATGCCAAATGTACAACATGGACCTGACCCAGGCGCAGGAAAGCTCCATCAAGAGACCCCAATATGTCTGTGCTGAGATAGCCACCTCTGCCAGCTAAAGAAGTGAATCCAGGAAGAGTGCCTCAAGCTAGGAAAAAAGCCTAGAAATACTAGAAATTGAAGGTGTCTCTCTCTCTCTCACACACACACATACTCACACAAGCACACCCGTGCACACACCTACCCATTTTCAACTCTACATGTTCAGGCCTTTCTAGGGAAACAACAAAACACTTTTGCTTTTTGGTCCAACCCAGGGCCCAAATCAGAAAGCAAAATGGCAGCCCGCACAGCCCAAACTTCCTAGCACCATGCGCTCCATTACCCAGAGACACCAGGTGGCTGTAGGTCTCCAGCATCACCTCCCTGTACAGCCTCCGCTGGGCAGGACTCAGCAGGCTCCACTCCTCCTGGGAGAAGTCCACAGCCACATCCCTGAACGCCATGTGGGCCTGGAACACAAGACACCATACACTCACCAGGGAGCCAGCCTGGTCGCCAGGCCCCAGGGACCTCTCTGCATCTGTGCTGGAGTATGACAACATAGGCCCCCGTCTCTGACTGGCCAGTAGCATTCAAAGTCCAGCTGGGCTGCTTGGGTATTCACACAAAAAGTAAGAGCCCTAAAATTTCAGGAAATTTACATCCAGGCAGAAGAGCTAAACACATGCAAAAAAAAAAGAAAAGAAAAGAAAGAAAACAATTAAGCCTAACAGATGTTCTGAGTTTATGAATTTAGATCAAATAGCCTAACCCAGTGATGGAAAACCTTTTAGAGCTTTTGATGCCAATAAAAAGCCAGCTGTGGCATATGTGCCCTGGGTCCTCACCACTGGCCTGACCTAATCAACAGGAGCAAAACATTTGGGCCGTGAAGTTCTCACTGTGCCACACACACAGGGTAAACGTCACTGATCCCTCTCCCCCAAATCCCATAGCTTCAGCCTTCTTGGTTAGGGCGGGGACAGGTGGGGTACAGGGAAGCTCTCGAGTATCTTGAGACCACCTCTGCCACCAACCAGTGCCTCGGGTTTCCCACTCATTCGAGGTGGGTGAAGGCACATTGAACTTCCTGTCACATGCTGGGTGCTCACGGGGAGCTTGGCCATTTAACCCGGAAACACATCTGTACCCACCCTCATCCCTCTGCTCAGCATTAACGATTTCATCACCTTGGCAGTATTTCAGAGTGGAAGACACACTGGGACGGGGCTGCCTAGCGCCGGGCCTGGGAGCACAGCCTGAGAGAAAGCAGGAACAGAGGAAAGAGGAAAGTGGGAGGACCCTGGGTGAGGCACTGGGGATCAGAGATGAGGGTCCAGCAAGCAAAGCACACCAGCCACTGGGGGCAGGGAGGGCCCTATAGGGACAGAGCCCAGGTACTGGCCTAATTGTGACAGGAGGAGCAGCCTCTACAAGAGTTTTAGTTTTTCTGTGGCCAAAATACACAGAATGCAAGTTTACTAAGTTTACCATTTTAAATCGTGCAGTTCCGGGAGAAAAGTGCACTCACAGGGTCACTGTGACCACTATTCGCCACCAACGCATTTCCTGCATTTCCCTACTGAAGGCCTGGGACCTTGGATAGTAACTTCCCATCCTCTCCTCTCCCTGGCCTGGTGGCAACCACCTTCCTTTCCATCTCTGCATGTTTGGCTCTAAGTGACTAAAATAACTGGAGCCACAGAATGCAAATGTCCTTTTGTTTGGCTTATTTCACTTGCAGTTGTCTCTCCAGGATTCATCCATGCAGAAGCGTACACTGAGCAGTATTTCACTGCATGTGTATGTATTTTGCTTATCTGTTCTTTATCAGTGGCCATGTTTTGAGGCTACTGTGAATAATTCTGCCACATACATTGGTGTGTAAACATTTGAGTTTTCACTTTCAGTTCTTAGAAGTATACTATATATCCAGGAGTGGAATTACTGCACCAAGTGGCTATTCAAAGTTCGGTTTTCTCATCTTGTCATACTGTTTTCCATACCATTTCTACCAGCAATGTACAGGAAAGGTAGAACTCTTCCCCCTTCTCTATATCCTCCCCAACATGGACTGCTTTCTATTTTTCCGTAACAGCCACACCAGTGGCTATGAAGTGCTATCTCCTCTGGCCTTCGTTTCCATTTCTCTAATATAATGATGCTGAGGATCTTTGGATCTTTTCATGTGCCTACAGGCTGCCACTGGCTGGATACTGACTGAGGCAGTGGAACATACAGCAGTCGGGCTAATGGGAAGTCTGTAGGTCACTGGGAGTATCCCCCCAGAGGGGACTGCAGGCCTCCAGCCCGTTTCTCTTTGTCCCTGGCTCATAACATAAGCAGTTTTGCTCTGCTATGTGGTAGTGTCTTAGCACACACCCAAACCAATGGGGCCAACCAGTCAGACAGGAAACTCAAAAACTAGCAGTGAACCTTTTTTCTTTGTAACTTATCTCAGGTATTTCAGTACAGTGATGGCCGATGGACTGATCTACTGGCCATTTGTGTATCTTATCTTCAAAAAAGGCTATTCACACCCTTTGTCCATTTTTAAATCTGGGGTGTTCTTTGTTGTTCAACTATAGGCATTTTATATACTCAGGATATTAATCCTTTATCAAATATGACCTGCAAATATATTCTCTTCCTTTGATAAACGAAAGGCTTATTTTTTTTTGAGACAAGGGGTTGCTATGTAATTCAGATTGGCCTCAAGCTTGCAGTGATCCTCCTACTTCAGCCTCCTAAGTGCTGGGATTATAGCCATGTGCCACCATGCCTGGCCAAAAGTCTTAAATGTTGATGAAGTCCAATTTATATTTTCTTTTTTCCCTGTCATTTTTAGGAAGTCACTAAATCCAGTCAGTTAATTTTTACATACGGTTTTAGTCAGATTTCCACCTTCATTCCCTCACTGTTTGCTGAATACACTCTTTCCCACACTTGACCCTCCTGTGGATTCTTATCTGCCCATATGAGCAAGGTCTTGTCCTGTGCTACTGGTCTAGTAAGTCTCTCTTTACACCAGTGCCAAAGTTTGAATCATTCTTGCTTTCTAGCAATTGTGAAATCAGGAACTGTGAGTCCTTCAATTTTGTTCTTTTTCATGACTTAAGTATTTAAAGTTCCTTGAGATTCCATATGAACTTTGGGATGAATTTTCGTTTCTACAAAACAGAAGTTGATTGTGGTGTAGAGTACATTAAATCTGTATATAGGCTTGGTAGTAATGCCATTTTGACTTTCTCATACAATCCAAAAACATGTGCTGTCTTTCCACTTATTTATGACCTAGTTTCTTTCAGCAGTGTTTTGTAGTTTGTAAGCTTTTCATCTCCTTGTTTAACTCCTATTTTCTTCTTTTGATCCTAAAATGGAATTACTATTTTTCTTATTTCTTTTGAGGATTATTTATTAGTGTTCAGATACAGAACTGATTTTTAAGTTTTGCTATTGTATTTTAGTAGGTCTATATTTTGTACATGTTTGTGTGTATGCATGTGATCTTTATGGTCTTTGATGTACAAGGTCATATCTGCAAACAGATAATTTTATTTTTTCAATTCAAGTGTCTTTTCCCCACTTTTCTTACCTACTTTCTCTGATTAGAAATTCCAATTCTCTATTGATGATAAGTGGCAAAAGTGGGCATCATTACCCTGTTCCTGATTTTAGAGCTTTCAGTCTTTTACCTTGGAGTATGCTGGCTACGAGATTTTCTTATGTGGTCTCTACTCTGTTTAGATAGTTTCCTTCTATTCCTAGTCTGTTGAGAGTTTTTCTTAAGAAGGTGAATTCTGTCAAATACTTTTCTATTTCAAGTAAGATGATCATCAGTGTTTTTTTTTTTATATCGTCTGTTAATGTATTATGTTTGATATTCTTAGATTACTTTTTTTTTTTTTTTTGGTACTGGGGATTGAACTCACGACCTCACACTTGCCAGGCAGGTGCTTGTGCTGCTGAGCTAAATCCGGGCCCTATGTTTGATATTCTTATGATGAATTAATATCCTTGCATTCCAGAAATAAATCCTACTTTGTCAGGGTATACAATTTTTTTCCTGTGCTGCTGAATTTGGTTAGTTTTTTTTTTTCTTTCATCAACTGTTCATAAGTTTGTGGTGTCCCTGTCTGTAATGATACCAGAGTAATGCTGGCCTCCTAGAATGCACTAAGCAGTGCAATGTTTTTAGAAAAGTTTGAGGACTGGTGTTAGTTCTTCATTAAATATCTGATAGAATTCACAGTAAAGCCACCAGTAAAGTGCTTTTCTTTGTCTAGAGAGTCCTAGTTACCAGTTCAAGCATGTCCTAGTTACAGACTTACCCAGAATTTCTATTTCTTCATGATTCAGTCTTGATGAGTTGTGTCTATGAATTCATCTATTTCTTCTCGGTCACCCATTTTGTTGATGTATAATGCTTGTAGTACTCTTACAAGCATTCTTATTTCTGTAGATGCAGTAGTTATTTCCTCATTTTTGTTTCTGACTTTAGTAATCTGAGGTTCCTTAGTCAATCAAGTTGAAGGTTTATGAATTTTGGGAAACCTTAGAAGAAGCAATTTTAGGTTTCATTAATTTTCTCTATTATTTCTCAAATCTCTATTTTATTTAATTTTGTTCAAATTTTTGGGGTTTTTTTGGGTCTTTTTTTGTTTTTGTTTTTTTTTTTGAGACAGGGTCTCACAGTTCAGGCTGGCCTTGGGCTCACTTTATAACCCAGGCTGGTCTTGAACTCACAATAATACTTCTGCCTTGGCCTCCTGAGCGCTGGGATTATTATTGTTATTTTCTTCTTTTTGCCTGATTTTGGTTTGATTTGTTCTTCCTCTTCTATTTCTGTAAGATGTAAAATTAGGTTGCTGCCTGGAGATTTTTGTTTTGTCCTGGTTTTCTGAGACACGGTCTCACTATGTAGTCCAGGCAGGCCTTGAATTTGCTATATAGCTGAGGGTGGCCTCAAACTTGTGATTCCCCTGTTTCAGCTTTCCAAGTGCTGGGATTACAGATGTGTGGCACTCAGCAGAATTTTTTTTTTTGTACCAGAGATTGAACTCACAACCTCGAGTTTGCCAAGCAGGCACTTATACCACTGAGCTAAACCCCTAGCCCAAAAGACCCTTTGTCTTTTTTTTTTTTTTTTCCTGTACCAGGGATCAAACTGATGACCGCACGCTTGCAAGGCAGGTGCTTATTCCACTGAGCTAAATCCTCAGCCCAGATTTTTCTTTTTTAATGTAAGTATTTCAGCTAAAATTTCCCTATAAACACTTTCAGCACATCCCATAAACTTTAGTATTTTCAGGTTTTGTTTTCCTTCATTCCTAAGTATTTTCTAATTTTCTTTGTAGTTTCTTTTTTTTACCTATTGGCTAAGAGTATACTGTTTAATTTCCATACATTTGTGAAATTTTTAGTTTTCCTTTGGTACTGGTTTCTGACTTCATTTATTGTAGTTAAGGATACTTTCTATGCTATCTGTCTGGATTTGTTGTCCTTAATTTCCTGCATGATTCTCTCCTCTTGTCTTTAGTTGACCTTTTATACAACTTTTAAACATCTTATTTCCTTGTCTATTTCCATGGCTACTCTCTTTATGGTTACTATAAGACCTACATTTAACACCCTAATACCCACTGGTGCTTAATTTGTCACCTGACACATACTTTACCCTGGCAAATGTCCCACGTGTACTTGAATGTGTGTCTTGGTTCTGTTGGTAGAATATTCTGTTGGATCTAGGTGGTTTACTGTGCTGTCCAGGTTCTTAACTCCTTCCCTTGTCTTGTTCTTTCCATTATTGAGGAGAATACTGAAATCTGCAGCTATTACTGTAGCACTGTCTACCTCTTCAATTCTGTCCGTTTTGCCTCATACATGTGGCAGGTCTATTATCAGGGTGTGTTAAATGTGTATACCTTTTATGTCTTCTTGCTGTATTGTCTTTTATTTGTACCTCATTTCTTTTACACTTTTTTTTTGTACCAGGGATCAAACTCATGACCTTGCGCGTGCCAGGCAGTCTCACACTCTTTTTTGAAGTCTGGTTTTTTCTGGCATTACACAGCCATGTAACTCTCTTTGGTTATTATTTGTATTAAACATTTTATTCTCTCACTTTCAAACTTTGTGTCTTTGTGTCTAGTGTTAAATGTTTTGTAAACAGTATACTGTTGTCACATTTCTATTTTTTTAATCTAGTATACCTAACTCTGTCTTTTAATTGGAGTTTAATCCATTTACATATAAATCACTGATGAGCAGGAATGTGTTCCTGCATTTTGCTTGTTTTCTATGTATCTTGTAGCTTTTTATTTATTTATTTTTATTTTTATCTTGGTCTTTTTGAGACAGGGTTTCACTATGTAATCCAGGCTGACCTTGAACTCACAACAATCCTCCTGCCTCAGCCTCCTGAGTGCTGGGATTACAGGTGTGTGCCATCGCACCTAGCTCTTGCAGCATTTTTGTCTTTCATTTTCTGTATTTCTAGGTCTGCTACTCTTTTCTTTTTTTAGTACAACTTTTAAATTCCATTATTTCCTTTTCTATTATTTTATGGCTACCTTTGTGGTTATCACAAGGACCACATTTAACACCCTAAAGTTCAAAGTCTCCTGAACTTATCAGCTGCACTTCAACAGCATTCAAACACTCTGTTCCTCTACAGCTCTTCTTCATCTCCGTTCACTTACGATGTCACACGTCACATCGTTCTGCACTGTGGGGTCAAAACCAAAAACTGATTGCTGTTGTGTTATTTTTTTTAATGCAATAGTCCCTTGAGGCACGCAGAAAACAGTTATGGTAATCCTGGCTTACATTACCATCTACATATTGATCTTTAGCAGAGAACTTTCTTTATGTGGCTCCAAATAACTGGTGTCCTTTCATCTCAGCCTGAAAGACTTGTCAGAATTTCAAGCAGGGCCAGGTATACGGAAGTTCCATCAGTGTTTGATTGTTTGAGAATGGGTGTATTTCTCCTTCAGTTTTGCTGAATATAAAGTTCTGTTTTGACAGAGCTGTTTTTTTCTTTTAGCACTGTATCAACTCGGTGTTTTCCAGTCTCCAGTTTCTAATGAGAAACCTGCTGGCGACCTCACGGAGGAGTCCCTGGACATGGGGCTGCTTTTTCTTGCTGCTTTCAGAATTCTCTGGAATGTCTCTGGTGTTTGATGTTCTGGGTAGGTTTTTCTTACTTATACTTTGTTGAGCTTCTTGAATGTTTGTATTCATGTCTCTCACCAAACCTGGGGTGCCCTGGCCGTTATTTCTTCAGATGACCCCTGCTTCCTCCTCCTCTATTTCCCATAGCCAGCCCGCTTGGTGGTCTGCTGCAGATCCCTTACACTCCATGCTGTTCCTTCAGCTTTTGTCTCTGTTCCTCACACCTCATTTGAGCTGTTCTATCTTCAGGTTCACTGATTCCTGCTCAAATCTGCTTCTAAAACTAAATTGTAAGACATCCAAGGAAGATTAGACCAAAATGAAACCATAACAGGAACTGAAGGAGAGCCAGAAAATAACAATTAAAAAGTGAATAAAGAAGGAAAAAACAAGTGAAAAGGACCAGAGAGAAAGAGGTTGGAATAGAAAGTGGACATTCTTATAGTTACTATTTCGGAAAACGTAAACAATGAAACAAAACAAATACTTAAAAGTATAATCCAAACTGGGCATGGTGGTGCATACCTGCAATCCCAGCACTTAGAGACTGAGGCAGGTGGATTGCTGTGAGTTCAAGGCCTGCTTGGACTACATAGTGAGACCCTGTCTCAGACAAACAAAAACAAATAGTATAATCCAAGAAAACATTTCAAAAACAGATAACCAGAACTGATATATGACAGGTGTATGAGATAAGATAGAAATGCTAACTCCCACCTCCACGCTATCCACTACAAGACAATCATTGACTTAAACACACTGACTTCCATCAGATTGTTCACAAGCATAGCTTAACCACTGTCTATTACAATGGAACTATGAAAGGGTAGAGCCATGAAACAGTGTAGGAAAAGACCAAGGCTTACACTTGATGACTGTTCAAAACAAGACAATTATACATCAATTATCCTATACAAATATTGAAGCAAAATTATGAATAAAATACTCAGGAACACAGAAACACAGTGAGTTCAAGACCAGCCTGACCTACATAACACAAGTGTGTCTCAAAACACCAAACAAAAAAATTATTCTGGCTTAGGAGCTTCTTCAGGTTGGCCTTGTGTCTGCTGCCCCCAGTGGCTGGGACAAGTAACACGTGCCACACTCAAGCTAACCTCCTAGGAAGGCTGGACCATCATGCACAAAGTTCACAGCATGCAGAGGAGACAGCGAGGCCCAGCATGCCTCTGCCCCTGCCTTCCAGCCAGCCCACTCAGGTGCCTAAGAGGAGCTACCTCACATGATGCAACCAGAGAGAGCCCCCAAGTGACTATGGCCCCATCGAGGGCTACAACCTGGATGGGACGGGGGCCTGGAGCACAGTGGAGGCAGCGGGTTGGAGACTGCCAAGGCGTCCAAGAAGAAAGGGATCAAGGATGACTCTGAGGGTACACAATCTGAAGGAGGAAGTCACCAGGTCTCCGCTTCCCTTGAAAGAATTATCTTTCTTGCACTGGGTGCAGGAAGTCTGGGACACCCATGAGATGTCTAAGTATAAATGTGGGATGCACAGCAGGCAACTTGCATATGCAGCTGAAGGCAGAGAGCTGGTGCCTGCAGCCTTGAGAGTCGACCCCTCACTCATACACAAGTCAACACTTGAACCACGAATATAGCTGGAGAGGGCAAGAAGTGTAAAAACTTGAGAAGGCCGTACAAGGCACAGGAAAGAGGAAGAGCCAGTAAAAAAAGACAGAAGAAGTAGGGAGACAACTAAAAACCCGGAAGCCCAGAGCAACTATGTGAGGGGTATTTTAAAGAGAAAGCAAGCAACTCTGTAAAACACTGCTGAGAACTGTGGCCTTTAGTCACAGGGAGAATACAGGTGATCATCACAAGGATTATTTTCTTGGCAGGTAGAACTGAGACCTCATTAACAGCAAATATTGATAATTCTGTCAAGTTTAGTTTTAGTGGAAGGAAGGCAAGGAGGTCGGGATAAGGCAGAAGTGGAGGAGACAAAGGGAAGAAGGAATCACAAGTAGAAGGGCCAAGAGCCAATCAAACAGAAAGAGTCAGGAAACAACAAGGAAAACTCGAGGCCCAGCCTACATCATGAGGCAGGAGCTACAGCTGTGAACACAGAGTGGCAAGGCCAGAGAGAAGCAGGGATGGGAAACCATCACGCTGAGTTCCAGATACTTCCCTCTCCCTTGGTTCTGACCAGGGCTGTTCCTTCTACCTGGGGTAAAAAGCTACTTTTTTTTAATTGGTAAAAACTAAATTTGGACAGCATATTAAATAATATCAATGAGCAAATAATTTTGTTAGGTGTAACACTGAAATTGTGCATCTGTTTAAACTATGTATTTGTTGTAATAAAATTGTAGATATGTATATATATCCTTTCTGGTTTTGTTTGTTTTTTGTTTTTGTTTCAGTTTTGAGACAGGCTCTTACTATGTAGTCAGGCTGGCCTTGAACTCACTATGTAGCTCAGGCTGGCCTCAAATTCATGGTGATCTTCCTGCCTCAGACTCCCAAGTGCTGGGATTACGGGTGTGCACCACCAAGCCCGGCTGTGTATACATCCTTACGTGTTAGAGATGCCCACTGAAGTATCTGCAGGCGAGATGCTGTAGCTGGGATGTGCCGCAAGCCGCTCTAGCAGGAAAGAGTTAAGTGAGGGCTACAGTAGCCACAGGAAGTGAACTGAGATAATCACAGCACCTGAAGCGTCCTGGGAATGAGCAGTCTGAGGCAATGCGGAGGACAGGAATGCCAGGCCCGGCACAGAGGGATAATGCACAGGGGCAGCAGGCCTGAAGAACACTCCCTGTGAAAATGTCACAATCCAAAGGGGCCAGTTTTCCTACAGGAACCAGCTGTGGCTCTGGTCCCCAACAGGACACTGCAGGACACATGATGTCAACACAGGGCCAACTCACAGTTTGGATGCAAAAGGTAAACTGCACTCACCTGCAGCTGGGCAGCCTGCAGTGACCCAGGAGGCCCCCTTCTCCCAGCAGGCAGTCTGCCCTGGGCATCTAGGGCCCAAGAAAAGGCTCAGGAAAGTCACCAAAAGTCCTCAAGCTCCAACAGGGCAGCGCCTCTTCTTTCTTAAAGGCATCGGGAATGAATCTGGCACAGAACAACAGAAGGAAGGAATTGTGGGCCACTTCCCAGGGCTGGGGATGTGGTCAGACTGCCCCAACAGGCTGCTGTCATTGGGCATGAGGTGCTCCGCGCCCTGTTACCAAAAAAGGAAGGGAAGACCCACTGGGCACTGAGTAGATACAGGAGACTGACCCAGGCGCCAGACAAGACTGACCTCGTTCTATCCTTACCGCATCCCAGTGAAGCAGAAGCTGCTATCATTTTATACATGAGAACCTTAAGGCACAGTGAGATCGGTCTCGTGGTCAGGATGACAAAGTTATCAACTGACAGCCGGTAGAAATCTGGCTGTGGCGACCAGACTGGAAGGCTATAAGGATTCTCCATGTGTCCACTTGGAAAGAACCCGCATCGGTCATAACGTCGTTAAGCATTCAATCTAGGTAACAAATCTGCGGAGTACTAGCTACTTCTGGCTGTCTGAAACTTCTCCATAATAAAGCATTAAAGTGGCATTTAAAATCCTGTGATTTCTGTGGTCAATGATTGTCGCTAGGGCCTTGAAAAATCTTGGGAGTGGGCCCCACAGCTCGACTTCCTCCTCCAAGGCCGGAACTAGGAGACAGCCAGAGAAAGACCCTAAGATCTCGCCACTGCAGCCACCACGCACCCATGGGGCCCAAGCTTGCTCGGCTAAGCTCCACCAGCCCTCCCTGCCTAGGTGAGACAACCAGCACCCAGCCGACAAGCCCTGGGACGCCGGGCCCTAGGGACGGTCCCACCCACCGTCTAGGAAACATCAGACTCTAAAAGCCCGGAAACTTGGCAGGAATGGCCCCTTCCTAAACCGCGATTTCAATTTAGGCCGACTCTGTCCCCACCCTCAAAAACCTTGGGACAGAAGGCCTGAGCCTGGCACCCACCTACCCACGCCTTCACGGCTGAGGTTCACCCGAAATGCGTGCCGACACGCTGAAATAAAACACTGGGACAGCACGGCTCCGGTGCGTCTCCACCGCACTCCACTCCGCGCACCCGCAACGCCCCGGGCTCTTCCCGCAGAGCCTTCCTTTCCCTGCAGAAAAGGGCATGGCTGTAGCAAGGTTCCCGACTTGAAGCTTCACTCACCAGCGCCACCAAAGAACAAGGGGTCGCTGCAGCCACCAGCTGGAGATAGCGTACAAGGCGCCGGGACTACACCTCCCAGGATGCTCAGCACAGAGCCACACCGCCTAGGATGCTCCGCCCCTAGGCCTCATCTCCCAGCATGCTCAGCGCAACCCGAAGCGCGCCTTCGCTGGTTAACGTGGTTACGTCTGCTAGAGAGTCGCCACTGTATATTCCCTGATTTCTCTTAAAATCGCGTTGGTAAAACAGAGAATCATCCAAGTGAAGCTACTCACTCTGCCA
The DNA here is from genome assembly GCA_004027295.1 of Dolichotis patagonum. NCBI lineage: Eukaryota > Metazoa > Chordata > Mammalia > Rodentia > Caviidae > Dolichotis > Dolichotis patagonum. The sequence continues at coordinate 22,948 of PVJX010018953.1, forward strand.
TGACCCTCTCACTCAATGCGTTTTCTTCCAAGACCACATTCCCTGGTGACCCCAGCAGTGACTTCCACTTCCGGCAGCGGAAATGACGTGTCAGGGGCGACTCTTTTGGCTTCCAATCTGTGGCCACCAGCTTAACTTTGGTGTTAGGGTGGTCGCTGTCGAATTTCTGAGACCGTGCTCTGAAACTTAGTGCCCTCTGGGGTTCCCTAAATGTTTTTTTTATCTTCCTGGAAGCTAGGAAGTCACAGGTTATCTTCATCTTCAGGAGACAGAATCTTCAAACTTGGACCACACCTTGGAGCCACGCCTGTTCACTGCTGCTGGCCTGGTTTGGCAGATTTTTTTTTTCCTCTTAGAAATAGTTGTTCATGTTACATGCATGTGTGCATGTAAAGCATAGAGTGGACATTCACACAGTGAGGCTGCAAACAGTTATGTTAAGTGATCCAACAAAAACTTAGTCATACGGTTATCAATCCTACACACTTAAATATATATGCAGTTATATCCTTTAGAGCACTTTCTTTTCCTCCTTTTGCTTTTTAAGTCCATTATCTGTTTAGTTATATCATGTTTCAGCTTGCTCAATACGTTACTGATCTGTTTTGTTATTTCCTTTTTAATCACCTTATATAATTTTGTTGTTTTGTTTTGAGTTTCTCCCCATCCATGCCTCATGTATCAGCTTTGGTGGAGTTGGGAGTTTTGGGAGGTATTTTGTTACCTTGTTTTCTCATGCTCTATTGCTTTTTAATTTAATTTTTATTAACTTGGAGGTAGTAATATACAACAGAACAGGATGGAATAAAGCCAACTGAGACAGTGTAGTGAAACTGGTACAGAACTTCACAGCAGGATACTGGGATAACAGTAATAGGTACCATTGTATATCTCATTTTCTTCACAATAGTTGTTCTTTAGCAAACTTTCTTGAGCTCCCAAATCGTACTAGGATCCTGCACAGAGATCCTCAGGGGAACTTAGGGCACTGAGAAAACGAGCAACCAGCCTGCAGATATAGCAAAATCAAAAGAAATACAGAATATTATAGAACTTAAAAACAGAATATTGAATAGAGCAATACCATTAATCAGGACAAAGCAAAATGGCAATAAAAATATTCACCTTCAAAGAGATAGTAGAATGAAATCCCCCTTATTTGCTATATTACATATGGTCAACCTCCCAAGAAATACTCAGATCTCTGGCTCCCACTTGCTAACGAGGTAGGGGTGGGAGGGGGGATGGCATGTTTGATTCTCCGCCCAGGTGCTGGTAGGCAGCTGGCTGGTTGCTCATTTTCTCAGCGCCCTAAATTACAACATGGCGCAGATCTCAGGAAACGCTGTTGCTTCTTGCCCTAGGGTGGCCGTGGCTTGCCAGACCACAGCCACTTACCAGGGTGGCAGGCTGGTTGCTCGTTTTCTCAGTGCCCTAAGTTTCTAAGTGCCCTCAGTGCCCGAGGATCTCTGTGCAGGATCCTAATACGATTTGGGAGCTCAAGAAAAGCAGTTCTTGGGGCTGGGGATTTAGCTCAGTGGCATAAGTGCCTGCCTTGCAAGCACATGGTCGTGAGTTCGATCCCCAGTACCCAAAAGAAAAGCAGTTCTTCATTCCTGGGGAGGCTTTTTCTCCTGGGGAACCCACCTTCCATGGATTCACTTCATCCTTCTTCAAGAAGACCAAGGATATGGCTGTGTGGCTAGGAGATCCTGGGGAACATGAGACTAGTCTCAAATTACTTGCTGCTGAAGGATGTTTTTCCCTTCTCTTAATCTGCGTCATGATTCAGTTCAGTTCTGGCCCCTAATTGCCCATATCATGGAGCCCATTCCTTGCCCATATCAAGGAGCCCTTCTCTGCTCCACCCATGACTCGCTCACCAAGTCACTCAGCTTCTCCTTTTGGATTTCCAAGTATGCACATACTAGACAATTTGATATAGTCCCATTTGAGGTTTTGTCCCATTTTCCTCAATATTTTTGTTATATTTGTTAATCTCTATTATTTGTCTTCAAGTTTACTTGGTAGATTCAGTCTTTTAAATGTATTTGGTGAATTTTTAAATCTCATTTGTTAGATATTTTTGCTCTAGAATTCCCACTTGAGTTGAGCATGACTGTGCACGCCTGTAATCCCAGTGTTTGGAAGACTGAGAAAGGAACATTGCCCTGAGTTCAAGGCCAACCGGAACTACATAGTGAGACCCTGTCTTTAAAAAAAAAAAGAATCCTACTTTTTTTTTTCAGTTTCTGCTTTTCAACAAGGAGTTCCACTCCTATTTGTGCATTTAATGTCTTTATAATAGGTGATATAAAATTGTTGCTAAAAACCTCTAGAACATCTCAGGATGTTTTTTCTTGACATTGTTGGCCTGCTTGTGTTATAGTTGAGTGGGCCAAAAACAGTCCAGGTTTTTGCATATGACAAAGAATGAACTGCAGAGCATACACCTTATATAGTAAGTAGCTACAGTTGTTGAAGATCACAGGATGATAATAGAAATGGGGAAGGGCAAAGGGAAGAGGAGGTTGAAGGGGGTAAGGGACTTGAGGGCAAAAGGAGAAGGGATTCAATGGCTCAGCCTTCTGGTATTTACAGAGTCAGACACCCACTGAACCAAGCTGCCTCCCACTGTCTTTCTAATGTCAGCGATCCTCCTAAGTTTAAAGCTAGATAACTTCTAGGTTTGGTTTATGGTTGAATGGAAAGAAGTGGAGTATCTCACACAGCCTGTCTGTTTTAGGATTATGGAAGTCTGGATAATTATTAGGGTAGAATGGTGTTTACAGTTGAACAAAGGGAGGCGAGTGACAAGCTCCCTTGTTTCTAACTGTACTGTTCTCCCTTGAGAGTCCTGGTACCCAAAAATCTTTGAAGGGAGTTGAAGGAGAAATTCCATCTGCTATTGCTACTTCTGACTGAATAGGGGCATTGGCTCTACCTATGCAGAGACCAATGAACTTTCTCCCTGATTGATCTAGGCAGGGAGCCCTTCCCCTAAAGGTTTCTTGATGAGGGTTGGGGATATAGCTCAGTAGCACAACACCTGCCTGGCAAGCATGGTATCCTGAATTTCATTCCTGCTACCAAAAAAATTTATTTTCTTGAAGAACCATAGACATGGAAACAGGTTCTGATATCAAGTTGTAGTCATCACAGTAGTCTGGTTTGTCTGACACCTTTACCATAGATTTCATCTGAGTGATCACTTGAGGTTTGGCAGTGTATAGGTGAGAATCAACGGACTTTACCATGAGATGAAGGCATGTGTGACCAAAGCATGAGCACTAGAATGGAAATTAGATGGGAAAGGAGCCCTGTCAGATGCTGTTCCTAAGGATTGAAATAGCACTCGTATCTAGCTGGCTCCTGGGCCTGTCTACAGGTATAGCTAGAAACTGTCAGCAGGGCAGTGATTAGAGCCCTTTTTATATTTAGCCTGTATTTATTACTCTTATGTATCTTTGATTATACTCCTCTACTGAGTGTTCTCCAAAACCAGGTTAAGGAGAGACCTGGGTTAACCAAAGCTTACCGCTTGCCACCTGGGAAGGTGAATTAAGTCTCTTTGGGCATTGATTCTGGAACCATGTACAGAGCCAGTTGGCACCTCTGTCAATGTGAGCCACCAGGATGGGTCACAGTCTTGCTGACCATGTGGCTTCCTGTGACAGCATGGAAGATTTTTCCTCTTTGGGACACTGTACTGGTCAACGCCTGTTCTTTGGTGTCCAACAGTCCCTTGTTTAGGGGGTTGAGTGACTCACCAAAGTCGTATGATCCTGCAGAGAGTTTTCACGTCCTGGGTCCTTGTTGACCTTGGAAAGCCAAGGCCAAAATACTGGCTGCCATTTAAGCCCCATTAACTTGTTTTGTTTTATTTTGTTTTGTTTTATTTTTTTTTTAAGACCAGGGTCTCGCTTTGTAGTGTAGGCTGGATTTGAACTCACTAAGTAGGCTAGGATGGCTCAGACTTGTAATAGTCCTCCTGCCTCAGCTTCCTGAGTTCTGGGATTACAGGCATGCACCACCACACCTGGCTCCAGTTGTCTTTTAACTTTGGTTTCCAAGCCTTAGTTGTTGAATACCCAGAAAGTCAGTTGCACCAGTATCTAAATGGGATTAGTGAGTCTAACTATTATATTCTCATCTGGATATCAAGCACTTTGAAATACAAAGTATAGCCAGAGTACTGTTATTTTCTTACAATCATGGTTGTCGTAGAAGTCAACAGACTTCTAAGCAGGGTGTTAACAGATAACAAAATTTTCCAGTTTTAAAACTTGATCAAGAACCACATATATTTTATTTTATTTCTCCAATCAGATTTTATCAGTACATTTTAGATACAAGTAATGATAGCATTCATCATAGAGAATATGTACATTCTCTCTATACATGATATAACTTGTTTCTTTTTCTCCCATTCCCATACCCTCCATTTACCGCCTCCCCTCCCCATGTGCAAAAGCTTTGTTACCATTTTTCTCCTTATTTTCTCATTTTTTTTTTACTTTTCTCTTCTTTCCTTTCCCCTTCCTCCCTGCTTTGTTCCCTCTCCATTTGAACGTGTTCTTCCTATTTCACAATACTGTTATACATTTTGGTCCTTATTTAGACTTTCAGCTTCTCACACTAGACAAACAATGTGGTATTTACACACGTGTCCAATTTATTTAAGAGTATGGTCTCAAGGTGTATCCACTTACCTAGAAATGCCTTGATCTTGTCCTTCTTTATATATATATATAAAATCTCCTTATCCATTCACCAGTTGATGGGCATTTGGGCTGTTTTCAAGATTTTCTTATTCTGGTCCTGAAGCAAGGCCAGCAGATTGCTGTAGCTGCTGGTTTCAAACAGGAGCCTAAAGAGAATTCTTTCTGTGGTCTGTTGGCCATTTCAGAACTTTGGAAATGGAATGGTCAATTCATCAGAAAGAAATAGCAGGTGAGTATGGCGGACTTTAGGGGGCCTGCAGGGGAAAGACCCTGGCGCCTCGGGACCTGCACCATGCAGTTGACTCAGGGTGCTGGGAGAACAAAGAGCTCCTCCCCTCTCTAGGGGGCAGCTGAGAGTGTGGCAGACTTTCCGTGGCCCAAAGGAGAGAGACCCAGGTGCGTGGGACCTGCACCATGTGGTTGACTTGGGGTGCCGGGAGAACAAGGAACTCCTCCCCTTGCTGGGGGGTGCCTGTGATCCTGCTGGCATGGGCTGTGAATCAGACATCTCATGTCGTCCTGTCCCCTGTCCCGTGTCCCCCCCCACCCCGCTTAGCAAGTGGGAGCTAGTTAACTACACATCTTGTGAAAAGCTTGGCTATGTTATTTAGTATTCGCTCCCCATATGCAAAGATAAGGACAACCATTTGGAAGAAAACAAGAGGCAATATGACAGATAGTGGAGATCTCTGGTTGTCTAGCTTTGAAATGTATGCTTTCTTATGTCCCATTCTGTTCTGTTTTGTTGTGTTTAACTTTACCCCCTTTAAAATAAAAAAAATAGAAAAAAAAGATTTTCTTATTACAAACTGTGATGCTGGCATATATTGCTGTGGTATGATGCTTTTAATTCTTTTGGGAAGATACCAACAAGAGGAATTGCTGGGTCAAATGGGACCTCCAATCCTAGTTTTTTGAGGAATTTTCACACTGATTTCCACAGTGGTTGCACCAGTCTACATTCCCACAAACAGTGGAGAAGCGTTCCTTTTTCTGTACAGCTCCACCAGCATTTGTAATTGGTTGATTTCTTGATAATAACCATTCTTTCTTAAGTGAGATGGAATCTCAGCATTGTTTTACTTTATATTTCTTGAAAGACCAGGGATGTTGAACATTATTTCATATATTGGTTTGCTGTTTGTACTTCTTAATCTGAGAAGTATGTATCCATCTCAGATGCCCATTTTTATATTGAGTCTTTAAATTTGGGGGCTCTGATTTTTGGGGTTTCTTATGTTTTCTCAATATGGCCCTTTGAGAAACACTTGGCAAACATTTTTTCCCACACTGTGGATTGTCTCTTCACTCTGTTGGTGGTTTCTCTTTTTAAATTTTTTTTATTGGTACCGGGGATCAAACTCATGACCACGCACTTGCAAGGCAGGCACTTATGCCTCCTGAGCTAAATCCCCAGGCCTTTTGGTGGTTTCTCTTGCTTGCTGTTCAAAATTTTTTAATGGGATGAGATCTCAGTTGTTGATTCTTGTTTTTTTGTTTTTTGGGGGGTTATTTTTGCTTTTTTATGGTACCAGGGATTGAACTCATGACCTTTATGGTACCAGGGATTGAACTCATGAGCCATTGAGCTAAACCCCCAGCCCCAGTTGTTGATTCTTTGTGACAGTTCCTATACAATTAGGGTTTTGTTCATAAAGTCTTTGCCTACACCAATGTCTTCAAGAGTTCTACCTATGCTATCTTCCAGCAGATTAGTGTTTCTGTTTTAATATTTAGATCTTTTATCCATTTTGATGTTAGTTTGGTGCCTGGTGAAAGATATGAGTCTAATTTTAATCTTTGGCATGTGAAAGCCAGTTTTTCAGTACCATTTATTACATAGATTATCTTTCTTCCAGTGAATGTGTTTGGCACCTTTATCAAAGATAAGGTGGCTAATTTTGTCCAGAGTTGTTTGTACATCATCTAATCTGTTCCATTATTGTCAGGTCTGTTTTTTTTTTCCAGTACCATGCTGTTTTTTTAATCACAGTAATTTCAAGTTTGGGATCACATATACTATTTTAGCATGACAATCATGATGATAATATTATCTCTTTCTTTGAGAGCTTGTTGTGTACTTCAGGTTGCATTGGAACTCACTATATAGACCAAACTGGCCTTGCACTCATTTTAATCCTCCCATCTCAGTGTTCTGAGTGCTTGAATTATAGGTATACAATACTATGCCTGAAATTATCTTTGAAACACACTTAAATGTCCATCTTAGTATAGTCTTTTAATCAGTTATCTCCATTTATTCACAGGACATTATGTGACATGAAGAAGCTCTTGCCTAACTTGGCATCCTTCAATAGGATGTCATCAGAGGACAGTGTACCTGTCTATAAGTTTTTAATGTCTAGTCCTTAATTTTCAGTGTATAACATTGTCTGGAGTGCTCTCTAAGTGTGGTGACACATAACATACACATCACATAAACTTTTAAAAAAATTATCATTTGACTGGTGGTCTCATGCTTGCTTGACATGCACTTATTATCAAAAGTAGCTGAAACACAAGAGCAAGGCAGATATCTAAAAGAAACGATTACCACCATAAACAATCCCAGTTTTATATCCTAGAAGACCTGTATACTCAGGAAGCATGAATACATTTAGTACACCATGAAATATAACAATAATGAGTGTCACAGCTTGTGGAAACCTTAGTCTCTTAACTTAGTTTTGTACCCAAAGCATCTTTTAATAAGAAAACCTTATTGTTTTACCCACAAAAACTTAACCTTTTGATAATAATGAATAATATATTTAGCAATGTTTATTGGGGTGTGTCTCCCATAAGGATATAGAAATTGTGGTCTCCTATTAGTGAATAATGGCTGGAATGTTTCCAGCATCTGCTTCTTTAGTCACAAACGGGAGTCTTATCTATAAGTTTTCTCAAGTCCAAGGATTCCCTACTTATTTATAACAATTTTTGTTTTTAGATGACCCATGAGAACTAGATCATAGCAATTAGCATGTTATTTTAGACCAATGAAAGACTCCCGAATTATTATTCACAGACAACAATAGGCATTGCATTTGTAAAACCAGTCTTGTCGTTTTTTTGAAAGGATAACATATGTTTATTTCTTTAAAATTTCACGTGATTCAGTTTGTAATAGCTAGATCTTGGAAACAACCTAAATGCTCATCGACTGAGGAATGGATAAAAAAGATACAATATTTTTATACAATGTAATGCTACTCAGGCATAAAAAGTGATAAACTGGAGACTTTTATAGGTAAATGAATGGAACTAAGAACCACAGTCATAACTGAAATAAATAAGACCCATGTGTAAACATTGTATTGTCTTACTAGTGTGAGAAGCTAAAAGAAACAACATATGTATATGTATATATGTGTATAAAAATGGTAGTTAAGATGCTTACACTACTAATTTCTCTGAGTTCACTAAAGAGAAAGATTTATGCTAATATTGTTCAGACAGTTGCATGCAGATGTCTTGTGCTCTGGGCGAATGATTTGGGGATGACAATGCGCAACATATGTACCATTGTTGCCTCTTGATTGACATGTTTTGAAATTTGGGGGTTTTTTTGCTTTTTTTTTCTTTGAAAAAAATAGATGTAAAAAAATTCAGGTGATTTCTAGATGTCTGTAGAGTTGTTTCTTGCATGTACCTTCTACTGTTACATTCACTTACAATTGTTCAATGTAACACAGAAAGCATGTGAAAATCCCCAAATACCAAAATTCCTACTTATCTCTGGCGTACCATACTTCTAAAGACAGAAGTACTTTTTGGTAATGGTTACTACTGATTGTTTGCCAGTTAATCTTTAGCTCATCAGAACCACTCATCCCATTTGTATTCCTGTAAAGTGAGAGATATATCCATAAGTACATGGTACCTGAGCTTATTTTGATTGGCTGGCAACCTGGGTGGAAGCATTTCCTTAGCTTCAATGACACTTATTTTATCTATAAATCAATATAAACTATAGACCTAAATATTTTAACTTAACCTGTTTTCCATGGAAATCCCAAAAAGAAAGACAAAAAGAAGAAAAAAATTGTTGAGCTCAAACAAAACAGCTGTAGGTGTTACAACTAATCCTTAGCACAAATTGGACAGCTAAGACATTTCTAAACCAGAGTGCTCTCTGATGTACTTGACTGTGAGTCCTTTTATGAATTAGGCACAACCATTACTTTAGTAAATGTATGTAAACAAGACAGTAGTGAGACAATTTACACAATCTACTTAGAAGGGGGCAAGCCATTTTATCCTTCTGGTTAACCAAAGTGGTTGGTGTTTTTCTCCTGAAAAGAAACCTGAGTTTGCTTATTGGTTTACAGGTATATGAAATTCATGGCACTTGTTTGTCTTCTGGTGCCTCAGGTGGTTCAAGTTTTACCCTGGAGGGGAGAATCTATCTATTGCTTGTATCTTAGTGACAAAAGAAGTGGCTAATAGGGTTGCAAGATCTTGTATTAGGCAATATTTTCCTGAAGGCATTGCTGTGACCTGGGTCTAAGGGTCCCCTAAGAACTTAATCAATCCTGATGCCCATCATGGAGAAAGAATTTTCAGGACCTATCAGTAAAAAAGATTTAATAGAGGGATATAGAGGATGAACTCAAGGGAAGCTGAGAGAAACAACATGTATGTAGGTGTAGGTATCGGTATATGAGTATATAAAAATAGTGAAGTTAGTTTTTAAAAAGGATGAATTCAAGAGTGGCGTGTAGGTGCTCAAAGAAGTAGGCACGATACAGTTGGGCACTGGGGGTTCTTTGTGTTTGGGGAGGTGGAAACCTGTGGAATCTGATAATCTCTAGTCTTAGTTTTAGTGGGTGGGAGGGGATAGTCTGCCTCTAGTGATAATGGTCTATTCCTATGGAAAATCTCAAAAGGGTGGCTCACTCACAGGTGGAAGAGGACCATTTGCACAAAAGAGGGATGGGCAGACCTGATTGCAGCTGAAAGGGAGCTGCCCATATTTGGTGTTTTGGGAGAAGAAAAAAGTAAATAAATAGGACTTGTGTCTGAGGCTACAGTTTTTCTTTAAAGGATCATTTTAAAATTTTGATTTTTTGCCAGGCATGGTGGCATATGTCTAAAATCCAAGCACTAGCACTCAGGAGGCTAGGGAAGGAGAATCACCATGAGTTTGAGGCCAGCCTGGGCTACATATTGAACTCAAGGCCAGCCTAAATTACATAGTGAGGGGGCTGCGGATTTAGCTCTGCAGCATAAGTGCCTGCCTGGCAAGCTCAAGGTCATGAGTTCAATCCCCAGTACCAAAAATAAAAAAAAATTTACATAGTGAGACATTGTCTCAAAAAAACAAAAAAAAAATCAATCTTCATGCCAGGGATAGTGGCACATGCCTAGAATCCAAGCACTAGCATTTGGAAGACTGAGGCAGAAGGATTACCACAAATTCAAGGCCAGCCTGGACTACACAGTGAGTTCAAACTGGCCTGCACTACCAAGTGAGAGCCTGTCTCAAAGGAAAACCAAAAGTAAATAAATAAATTTTCAGTTTTCTTGTCTCCTTTCTTATCCAATTCTCATTTGTCCTCTACTTCATCATGGTTATTAAACAACAAATAACCTTTATTACCAAATGGCTTATGCTATGGTTTATGACTGGATATCCCCCTAAGTCTCATGAAGTCATGGTGGTGTTACAGGCAACTGAGCCAGTTAGAAATATCATAGGCAGTCAGACAGGGCTAGGCCCTCAAGGAAGCTGGCACAGAGGACCAGATGTCTGATGACCTTGGAGGAGACCCACACCTCTTGCTGCGGGCCAGATCTCAAAACAGAAGACCCACACCTCTTGCTGCAGGCCAGATCTCAAGACAAATGCAAGCACACCCTTAAGTATAATCCTTAGGGATTAAGTCTGGGTCATTTTATGCCCACTTTGCAAATTCCCATTTTCCCCAAATTTGAGCCATCTAGTCTCACGATTTTGCTCCCTGGAAAATACAGAGTCTTTGGCAACCCGCTCGGGATCTCTTCTATCTCTCTTCAGACAGAAGCTTTCTCTCAATAAATATATTCTACTCTTCACCTCTGTTGTTCCTAAAATTCATTCTTTGATTTTAGAGAACACGAACTCATGGACATAGTAGGTTGGGAGTTTCATTCCCCTATATCAATGGGGGTGCTTTTTGGAGGTGACTGAATCTACAGTTTGTGATTGATTCTTTGTCTAGTGCTGGGATTAAGGGTGTGAGTCCTATGCAGGGCAGGTAACCTACATATAATATAAGGGACAGAAGATCTTGTCTCTCCCCCTCTCTCCCTCTTCCCTTTTTCCCTTTTCCTTGCTTCCTTTGCTGTCTTTTGCTGCTATGAATGGTTGTCCATCTGCCATGTGCCACCTTGCCTTGGAGCTAGCCAATTATGGATTGAAATTTCTAGAAACTGTGAGCTACAGAAACCCTTCTAATCCTTACACAGGCAACTCATTTTTCAGATTCAATCTGACATGCATAAGGAACTCTTTTGGAGTGTTGGATTTGTTGTCCTCCTTCTGGAATACCAGTGAGGTATCTTTTATTAGGGTGTTCTTCAAAAACTGGTAAGATTCATCCATTAAAAATGTTAAGTGCTAGGGATATAGGTCAGGGGCACAGTGCCTGCCTGGCACATGCGAGGCCCTGAGTTCCATTGCTGGTACCAAAATAAATAAATAACTAAATACTTTAAAAACTAAAAAATAAAAATGTTTATTTATGTTTCTGCTTGACTCATAAAAAATATTCTTTAAGTGCTAATAACATTCAGGTGGTTACCTTTGAGGTAAAGCAAAATTAATATGTTAAAAATGTTAAATATATATGACGAGTATTTGGAGAATCCTTTCAGAGAAAATGATCCTGCCCCTGAACAGTGGGTTATGTCATTATTTAGGTTACTGGGTCCACAGTGCTTAGAGAGCTCTCAGGAGATTTCACTCATCAACCACAGGACAGGACACTGTCTGCCTCGCTGGCCGGCAGCTCTGAGCCACCCATATTCCTTGCCGGGGGATGCACTGACCCTCTCATGGTGAGCCTGTCGGAGCACAGGCTCCCCAGAGGACTCAGAGACGCTGGTTTCCATTGTCTGGCACCCAGGTTTCCCTCTGAGTCTTGAGCATGTGGATTTAGTAGGATACTCTGTTTTGCTTTTGGTGCTTGGGATTGAACCCTGGGCCTGGTGCATGCCAAGCATTTGCCCCGCTGCAGAGCTGCTCCCCGGGACTCTGCAGGATACATCTGAAACCTGCCCCTGTGGTGACCACCAAGGTGTCCATGACCTGTGTCCACTGTACAAACTTTAACTCACATACTGCAATAATACTGACAAGGAACTGATTTAGGGGAAGCATGGACCAAATGAAGGCACGTCTGCAAGCTGGCTGTCCCCTTTGGTGCTATTCGGGTTCAGGCTTCTGAATGGTAGAGTTCAAGAATGAGCCAATGGATTCTCCAGGTGGAGAAACTCAACTGATTCTCTTTTACAAGGCTCAGTCTGGCCTAATGGACAGCTGGCTGAGGATTCTACACAAGTGTTGGTTATGTTATTCTTTTTTTTTATAATTTTATTTAAAGAGGAAAAAACAAAACAAAATAAAACAGGATAAAGGGTAGCGACAATACAGTATTCCAAGGAAAAAAGGAAAAGTACAACAACAATAAAACCTAAGAAATTATTACTTGACTAATTACATACTGACTTCTTGGAAATAGTTGTTCAAATTACAAAGTTAAAACATGTAAAGTAGACATTCAAACAGTAAGACTGTTAACAGTTCTGCTCCACAATCTGACAAAAACAACAATATGGTCATCCATCTTACCCACTCAAATATACATGCAATTATATCAATAGGGTAAAATTAAACACAACAAAACAGAGCAAAGCGGATCACAAGAAAGCAATGTAAGACATAAATTTCAAAGCTAGACAATTGGAGATATTCACTCTCTATCATATT
>PVJX010018954.1:0-35660 GCA_004027295.1 Dolichotis patagonum
ATATATATATATATATATATATATACATATATATGCATATATATGTGTGTGTATAAATATATTCAAGTATGTATATATCTATACATATGTTTAAATGCACATAAATATATACATATAGATATTTATTAGATATAGATATTTAATTATATTTTGGAAAGATTAGAAACCACTGGCTTAAAAATATAGAACAACTTTGTATTCCTGAGGTCTTCAAGTTTAAAGAAGTACCAGAAATTGTCTAGAGATTAAAAGAAATCAATACCCTACACCTATATCTTACACATATATGTAACTTTTTTGTAAGTAAATAGTACTGTATGTTAAAGATTCATTTGTAAGAGTTTCTGAGTTGACAATAGCCTTTTTTTGGTTTTGTGTGTTTTTACAATTAATGAACAGTAAACAGACAATCACTACTACTAGTGGTTGTAATCTGTTGAGATTTTCAGAAAAGAAGTTCAGCTAGTTGAAAAATTTAGCAGATCCTGTAATTCTCCAGTGACAGAGCTAGTAATATGGTAATACTGTTTTCTTCCCCAAGATTTTCAGTTACAGATCTAAACTTTAGTACACAAAAGTACATTTCCATAGTCAAAAGGCAGTGATAGTTGGATTGTGTATTCTCTTTCTGCTGTAACTGTAGAAACATTCTATTTTACCCTTGATAATGCAATTGACTTTTCCCCAGCATAATTGTTGACCCAATCTTTACCTGCCAAAAGCAATGACTCCTTAATTTACCTGTGCGTCTATTCAAAATCTATGTAAGATTGCTCCTTTTAAAATCAAATAATCTCATTTTTAACTGAACATTCCCTCAGTGGTACCTAACACATTTTAATGTTCTTTGATTAAAAACAATTGTGATTTATAGAGCGGAGGTAATAGCTCGTTTAAGATCCTGTTATTAGCAACACAGCATGAGAGCTCTTAAGACAACAGCTTTTCAGCAGAGGATTTTATGCAGTGAACCTATTTCAATAGCTACAGCTCATCATCTTTTAGAGTGTTCAGAACAGTACTTTGTACTAACGTCCAAACTAAACATTCACAAATCTGAATAAATTTCATGAAACCAAATAGACCTTTTACAGATGGAATTGCACATATTTTTCTATAGCACTATTTATATTACCATGTTGCAAAGAGAGATTCGTTCATTTAGTTTCTTATTAAAAGTGTTCATGGGTCTCAATGTTATACTAACTGTGATTCCATAAAAGCATTTTTACTTAATCATTTATTGACTGTTTAATCCTAAAGCCTTAATATTTTTTAGAAAGTATTTCTCTTTTTACTTCATACTACTAAAATTCAGTGGTATTTTTGGAAAACTAAGGACTTGGGGAGGAAGCATCATTTACCTTTTATCAACATTAGCTACATGGCAAGTAATTGAAAATATTATTCCATATGCTAAAGCAAATAATCTAATCTTGCCACATATCTATACAAAGATGCAACTTTGTATAGATTAACTAGGAACAATTTGTATAGAAATAACTTTTTTAGAAATAACTAGGAACAATTTGAGGTCAACAGTATAATTCTGTAATGAATCAACATGGAGAGTTATTTTTGTGTATTTTTTTCTGTAGACCTACATCAATGAGTCATCAGAATTGTTATGGGTAATGTTCTCATCAAACAAATACTCAGAGTTCACTTCTACTACTTGCCTAGAGCATAAGAATGAATATTTGAAGACACTACCTGAATATCTTCTTTGAATCATTTAATGTCATTTTATTGATGACGAAAGCTCACCTCAGAGAAGTGATTTGCCCAACATCACACTAAGGTTGTGGGAGGAGCTTGTGCTCCTTCCATTACCTCATGCTACTTTTGGTCCTCTACTCCAGCCCCTTCCACTTAGCAGACATTTAGTAAAAGTCTAGAGGTATTTAGCCAATATTTATAATTACTATAACTACATTATGTCCTTTCCTTCTTCCCAATCATCTGTGAATAAAAATAAATTAGTAAAAATAAATTAAAATACTAAATCAATTTTTTAGTCAGACTTGAACAAAATTTTAGCAGTATGTCTCTTGTTTTTCCAAGGTCCTTATGTTTATCATGCACTAAATTGGCAAACCTGAAGTGGCAGTGCTCAAGTAAGGACTGCACACAGATAGGCAACTCCTTGGCCCCTCTGAGTCATCTGAAAGCGCTGGATAAAACATTTCAAAGCATGCTTTGCATAGGGTAGGATAGCAGTTCTCTCAGACCCTGGAGAAGGTATAACACACAAAGATGGCACGTAATGGGTGCTTATTTTTGCCTCAGTATTCTAGAATTTATAGGTGAAACTATGGTTAGAAAAATGAAAGAGAAAGGACTGGGAAGACTTTCCTCAGCCCAGAAATGCATGTGTTAGTTTTGTTTTAAATGCAAAACTGTAAATCAACCTTAACACCAACACTGTTTGAACTGATATTTAGTGAAAGTGACTCAGGAGTTAGAGAAATATTACAACCACAAGGTTGCTAAGCATCCCTCTAATGTACACAGATGGAGACTACACACTTTAACACAGGCCAAGGCTACTCAAACAAAGGATCTCAAATGATCCTGAAACCAACGTGACCTGAATAGTTCCAGATCCTAAAGAGTCGGTTTTGCCATTGTTGATTTACAAATGAAAATATCATGCAGTGGCCTTTCCCAATTCAGTAGCAATTCCACTGAATTTTCCTCTCATTCTGTCCATTAAGAAGTCTTTGTTTTGTATTTGTAGGATTATTGTATACATAAAACTTAATAATTTAGGGTCAGAGTTCTTGCATGAAAGAGTGCTTAATAAACAGATATTGCAACTTCAAAATTGTTACATTGTTTTCTATTACCAAATTTCTTAAACTAAAAGTGTATGTGCTGTGTTGCATACAATAAAACAAATACTTCATTATCAAGATGTAAACAAAGCAAATGCTTTTGATAAAAATGTGTGGAAATGTAGCTACCTGAAAAACGGTTCAATAATTATCTATCATGTCTGTATTTTTATGTGTATATGTTTGAAATGAAGGCACAAAGTGAGTTATTTACCTTCAATTTCAAGAAGAAGAAAGGTCACATATAAAAGATTGCACTCCTTATTTTAAAATAAATATTATCTGTGACACCTGGGTAGGTAAAGCATTGACTAATTATTATGAGAAATTTGGAAATGTCTAACGAGAGATTCATAAAACAAAAATTACATTAAGATAACTCTTAGAGTGTACCTTTATTTCTTCTACTCCACTGAACTTGCATTAAAAATGATTTGGTCAAGACTAATGTACCTTCTTAGTGGTTCATATGAAAGCAGTCTTCTATCAAACTTCAAAAGACTTAATTTCTCTTTCTAGGGACCCTCCCTTTTCTTAGCTACAGAGATGCTAATCTTTTAATTTATTTTCCTTTAGCAAATATTTCACCATGTTTCTGCTTCTCCTCCATCCAAAATTTAAATGTTAAGGGTTGTTCAAGATTTGCTTTTTCATTCTCATGTCTTTTCAAGCAAATTCTTATCTTGGGTTAATTTCCAATATTTAGGGTCATTTAACAGTCTCCACTATCCCATTGTACAAGCATTTTTCTTTCTATCTTTACTACTGGTAGATAGAAAATCTAGTTAAGCAGTAAAAGAGAAAAGAGATTTTTCTTTGCCTATAATGCATCAAACTCATAAAAGAAAAACAGGTTAGTTTATTCTTCAAAGTGAAATAGTTTTAGTATCTGACACCTTCTTATGGAGTAGACAATAGGAGTGCATCATGAGGTCAGCAAAAATCACCACTGCGAGAACTGCAAACAACTGGACCCTGGAGAAGAGGCTAGAGGTTTAGATAGACCAAGTAGAATATAAATGCAGATTTTTTAAACAGTAGAAGGAGTTTACATGTGAAATAAAATGGAAAGATTGATTTAAATTACCTTTTCAGGGTAATTTGCTGTTCATGTACACATTTCCAGGTGCTGAAGTAATAATGAATGAAGTACATTTTCATATTTTACCTCCAGCTTAGATTTTTCTTTGCGTTTGAGAACCTTAAACAGAGTTGTAGCTCAGTATCTCCAGGTAATTTTCAGCTAAGGATGCCTTTGTGCTTTATTTTCTTGTTCTCCCTCTTGTGCTATCATATTGTTGTTCATATAAAAATCTAAAAGACATTAACAACTTAATATTCCTTTCCTCTTTACCAACTCCATCTATTCTACTTCTAGTTCTGCTATCAGTGTCCAAACCATAAGGATGTCATACTTGGCTATTTCAATAGCTGCAAATGTTTTGTTTTGTGTGTTTGTTTTATTTAGAGTTATGTATGTCTGAATTCCAGATGGAGTAGAGTCAAATGTTTCTAAGTTTTGTTCAAAGCTTACCCTGTGTGCATACACACACCGTACACTGATGTTTTCCCTCTTTTCTCGTCTCCATGTTAAACATTTTCAGTCCTATTGCTAATCCTTTTGCACTCCCATCTTGAGCTCTATACCATAAATACACCTTATTGCCACTTCATTAGAAATGGAGCATTAATTTCCTGTACATTTTATGTTCTCTGGAGGTGCCGATTATCTCATTGTCGAAGTTTGCTCATTTTTCTATTATTACACTTTGCCAGTTATCTAAATCTGTCTTCCACTGGTCTGATATATCAGGTAATCTTTCAATTTTTGCTTCTTGGATCCTCTTCCACATGCCATTGACTTGCTCCCTCTGACTGCTGAGTGCTATGCTTCGTCTCCACTTCTTTATGAACTCTCTTGGACATTCTTTTCACCTTTATACTTCATTTAGTGTTTCCTACATTCTGTGGCCTTCTATTTCCAATGAAGGAGTCTATTGCTCATCCCTTTGTTTAACAGAGCATTTCCTGTAGCAGCCAGTCCAAGAACTGTGACTCGGACATGGGACTCTTTCTCCTTCTGTTCTACTCTAGCAAGTCACAATGTTTGACTATTATTTTCTAGGTCAAAAATAATCTTTCTTTAGAGATAAAAGACATTGTACCATTGCCTTCCAAATTTCCAGGGAAGGTGATGAAAAATATTTCTGTATTTTGATTCCAGATTGTTTACTTGTATGTTTTTTACTGTCAAAAATACAAAATTTTCAATATTTTTTCATTAGTTTTACAACTTTCTTTTTTGTACAGACTTAACCATCTCCATCAACTCCTTCTACCTGTCTATATCTTCTTATACAGAAATTTCATGTTTACTTCTACAAGATATACAAATTCCTTTTTCTGCTCCTAGGAGGGGCCTTGAGACTCCAACCTATAAATAACTTGCAACCAAGTCACCTCATCTTAGCCTGTCATCCTTTGCACTACTGCGAGACCTAATTTTTGAGACAATGAGAAACTCAAATTTGTGTTTGCTCAGTTCTTATCTTTCCTGAGGGTTTAAGATTCAACTTTCCCCTTTTTGCTTAGTCAGTTTCTATTTGTTTACCACCTCTGGTATCCGAAATTTGCTGTTTAATGTCTCCTGTCCTATTTCCTGTGATTTTATTAGTTTATTTTTGGGGTTAAAACTAAAATTTAGATCACAAAACTTTTTCTATCTTGGAATTATTAAAATATTTTCATTCTAGTGTATTATAAATGATAGTATTTTCATACTAAAAAAACTATTTTGCAAAAGGTACCCATAATTCATAGTTTATTTTTCTCAGCAAAGGGTCAGTATTCAACATTTCCACTGGTAGCACATTTGTTTTCTTTTACCATTAGCTTCCATTTTATGGACTTTGAAGCCTGCCAGGTGTAAGAACAAGAACAATGGTGGCTACATACACTTGTTACAGGAAGAGAAATTTTGATACAGCTGTGCTACTAGAACATATCTAAATTCTTTGCCAGAAACACTGAAATTTTGAATTATGATCTGGATCAAACAAGCTTACTTTTCCAGTCCAGTGGGTATAGGCAACCCAAAAGGGCTGGATTGTAAAGGCTTCCAAAGATTCACTCCCTTGGAGATTTATAATAGGATTTGATTTAAAATGAAGGAGCACTACTCAAACATTGATCTTTCTTTCCTATTACTTTCTACAGATCTCGTGTGGTTCTGGTATCTGATTCCAAAGTAGAATAGTTTGTAAGCATATAAGCATTGTTCTCATGAATGAATTCTTCACTCAGCTCAAAAGTCTTGAGAGGTAGAATCAAAGAAAGAGAGAAAGAGAGAAGGGAGAGAGAGAAAGCATGAAAGCTGAGAGGCCCAAGCAGCATTTTGAATGTCAGACAATAACCTGAACTCCCCACCACACCAAGATGGTACTGCAGTTCATCACCCATTAATCTCAAATGTAACATACATCACATGCTTCTATGTGCATTTCGATGTTTTATTGATACCTCAAATATTAGTGCTTTATATTGCTAAGAAGCTCATTATAGACATAGCTTGCACCATTCTACCCAACTATAAATTCATTGCATCAATAGCTAACAATGAGAGTTTGGTTGGCATTAATCTAAGCACATTGGATAGAAAATAAGTAGACAAAAATAGACAATACTTTAAACATAATCTCATTTAAATTTGTACTAACTTGTATAAAGTGAGATTTATTTTACCCTCATTTTATGAAGGAGGCAAGTGGGTTTCAGAAAGCATAGACTATTTATCCAAAGCTGTGAAACTAAGTGCAGACCTTCATGTTGACACCAAGTCTTCTTAATCCACAGATATGTTAGAGAATATAATTACAATTTTATACTGCCATAATTTTTCCTTAGTTACTTTTCTGTCTAGCATTTCTCCTGATCCCCCTTTTTCTTTTATCAGTCAGAACATTTCAATAACAATGTTTATGATTCATGTCTTCATCTGCTATTTTTATACAAAAATTCTTAAACACACCCAATCCCAAGCCTTGACAAAAACCTCACCCACCTGTTTGAAACCTATTCCTACATAAAGTCAACAATTATATGACTAGTAGATATTACAGATAAGCTCGCAACTTAATCATGAAACAAACACAGACAAAAATATTGAATACATTTCATTAAGCATTCATTTTCTTCTTAGCACTTTTTTCATTTTAAATTCAATATAAATGTGAGAATAACCCTGATTCCCGATTATTTAATTAATATTTCCTCCCACAGGTCATGAGACTAAGACTTTGTGATACAATAATCTTGTCAGTCTTTTTAGTTTGTTCCACTTACATGCAATAACCATAATGAGAAATTATTAAGCCAGTGTTGAAAGATAATTTTAAGGATTTAAATATGAACTGACTAGATATTTACACAGACTGATCAATTTTTAGAAATAAAACAAGGTAGAGAAACAGTAATTGTAATTTAAGGTTATATGTAACATCATACTAAAGAAAATTCTAGTTCTAATTCCATTTCTATTTCTGACGTATGGTACTTACAAAGTCCATCTGGTAATTTGGATATCAATTCAGTTGTCATAGAGGCTCATCCTATGCAAAGACATTATTTCAGATCTTTACAAGTCAAAAGAAATGACAAGTTAATAGAAATGGCCTGTCTTCCAGAACCAATATCTAAGACCAAATGATTGTGACTTCCTCCACAAAATAAACCAGAACTAATGAGAGAATATTTTTTAAAATAATACTCTAGAGCTGACATGATTCAGAAAAAGAACCAATTAGCAACAAACTATATCCCCTCCATCCATTTCCAATCCTTTACTTTAGTGGGTTACTTAATTCTTATGCATTTATATTAGAAACTCCACAGATTAATACATACTATTTAAGAAATCTCTCCTACTTTTCCGAAAGAACATGGATAGACAAAGATCCTCTACTCTCATTTCTGAATCACTTTTGAAATAGTTTTTAAGGTGCTGTTGACAGCATCACCCTTGGCCGCTAACTAGTACATATGACAATATTCTCAAGGCCAGTAACTCTCAAATTTGGCTACATATTGAAGTCTCCTGGGGAGCTTTTAAACTATTGGTGCTGGGGTTCCAGCCTCTGCAATTCTGATTTATAGGTCTGGCTCACAGCCTAAGCACTGGGACCGTTTTGTGGCTCCTCAGGTGATTCTAATGAACAGCCAGTGTGGAGCATGCCTTTGAGTTCTGAAAATGTGTGAAGGAATCCAGACGCTGGCTCATTTAAAATGTGGTGTTCACTGTGCTGTATCTCTTTCTGCATCATTCCAGGTGTATTCTGAGCTAAAAGAAAAAGCATGCATTATTCATTTGGGCTGCTGAGAAACATTGTTATTTTAAAAGAACGTTCTAATCATTTCCGTATTTGAGATACTGTATACTATTTTTAGGTAGAAAATATTTTTGTAAAAAAAGTCATAGCTTCTTTCATTATGAAAAGCAAAATATAAGACAGAATTTGAATGAAACAACATAGATAAAAATAATTAGATGCTTTGCATAATGAAGTTCAAATTTGTTCTTAGTGGTATGGAAAGACTCTTTTATTGTAAAATAATTTTAACTTTGAACAGAACTCCAGAAGCAGGAAGTGTTCTGCGTGGGATTTTTTTGGCTTGTTTATTTTGCAATTCTGCTTTTTGTTGTTGTCATTGTTGCAATTATTATGCTTTTCTTTTCTTTTTCATTTTCGTTGCAGAAACGTGTCAAGAATGAAGAATGGATATAACAGTCAGAATACTAAAAAGGAACTGGGAGAAAATAATTTTTCAAACACAGAGTGGGGAGCAGTAGCCAGGATGTAGACTAAATTTAAAGAAAAACAGGTTATTATTTTTAAATTCCAAGAGGCAGTGTAAGAGTAATAAATTTTGAAAATGATGTTTCCTTTTCTAATTTTCCTAACTTCAAATCTGTTATAAAGCTTTATTATCTACTCTTAATAATAGCTTCTCTCCACTCTGACTTTGAGAATAAAGCCTGCATGTACATTTTGAGGTGCAGTGGACCAGAAAGGAAGGGGGAATATGTGGAGGTGGTAGAAAGATGGCCAGAATGATAACGGAAAAGCCAGCCAAAACCAAGAACTTGGCACAAGAGCTGACAAGTAACAAGCAAATCATATAAGCACAATTTCCAGGAATTATCAGAAATATTTGGGAAGAATGTGGATTTCATGTATCTGCAATGTGCTTGAAATTCAGACTTGCTCATTGTGAAACTAAAGAAAACTCCACTTCTCTAAAATCCAAAGGTACAAATGAGTTACATGTAGTATAACCATGGATGAGATAGAAGTGAGGCACAACACCTGCTTCAGTCCCATCATTCTCTTTGGAGTGAGTACATCAAAAATGCCAAATGCTTAGAGATTTTGTTCTATACTAATGAATAAGAGTGGACATAAACTCTTTACTGAAGAACTCACACCTTGAGTGGACTCCTGATTTGTAAATTACCATCCTACTTGAACCTTTGAGAAGTCTTGTGGAGTTTCAGTGTCTTTATCTAAATTTAAGTATTTCCTTAGTGATTTTGTGTGATGGAAATCCATTCAGAAGGACAAAATAAACCATAAATTCTCCAACTTTAGTGAAATTAGAGAATGTAAATAGTTTCTAATTCTGTAAACAAAGTGTATTTTACTGAATTCATGGTAGTTTGCATTTAGATGATTTTTTTTCTTTAAAGACTTTAAAATACGATATACTTAAATTCTTGTTAAAACTTTTTAGTAGACCCAGGAAATATTTTTGGTGATAGGTTAGTTTCCTCCTCCTTTTGAGGAGATGCTATTTTAAATAAAGAAACACATAAAATTTGTAGTCTAGTGGTTCCAAAAGAACATAAAACACAAAATAAATATGGCACAAAAAAAGAGTAAGCTGCCTTTGCAGTAGTCACCTTGGCATCTGATTAAAAATGCAGATATTTGGGTCACATTTTTAATAGGTCAAAAATGAAGAGAATTTTTTAAACACTCATGGAAGAATCAGGTTTAAAAAACACTAGTCTACAGAAGAGATTCCTTAATCTATACTTCTGAATTAAATATCTTTTACTGCTCAAAGCCAGTATATATAGTCTGTTTATGTTGTCTAATAATGTTCCTTATTTATTAACAGTTTTTAAATGTCTCTTTCCTATTCCTCTCCTTCCTCCTCTTCCTTATCATCATCATAGTTTTTCTCCTCTCTTATCTCACCTTTACATCTCCTCATTAACGGGATATTCCTTCATCATTTAATAAGTAGAGTTCTCAAGTAGTAAGCCATAGGGCATTCTGTTCCCTAATAGAAAAACAAGAATTCCAGATGGAGATGCTGAAAAGCCAAACTTCAGTAAAAATGCGCTAAGATTCAAGTATTTATACAAAGAAGGAAAATATTCCAAAGCACTCTGCAAAGTGTTATATATTCCATCCTGTTGCCCTTCTGTGTTAGAAACTGGTACTCACCAAATGCTTAATAAATATTTATTAAATGAATGAATGGATGATCAATATTGGAGGTGCTATATATCATTGAGACCATGAGAAAAATCTCTTGCATCAGCAAAATATTCTTGTTATACCTCAAAAAGCACTGAATGTTTATTTCCTTAGCCCCATGTACACTTCAGTTTACCAGGCTTCTCCAGAATCTTGAAAAGGAATTGATATTTTAGGAAAAAGTTTAAAGAAAGCATTGTGACACATAGGTTAATTTTAAGAATACCATATTATTTCTAAAATCAAGAAGGATAAATAAAAGGAAAAATATACCACTGAAGGATCCACAACATGTCCCACTGTGTCCTGTCTCAAGATTTTATAGTCCCAAGTTGATTTTTAAAACATTTTTTAAAACAAAGCACATTTACTGATGATGTGATGGTACATGCCAGTAATTCCAACACTCTGGGAAGACAAAGCAAAACTATTACAATCTTGAGGCACAGACAGAGCCTCTAGAACTGCCCTGGCAATAGGCAGACACCTGCATGCCAGTGGAACACACTTGAGCTTTGACCTGAATCATCTGCAGTCTTGCAGTGGGCTGGACACCCCTTCCTCCATTTTATATAGTTCCGTAAGGCTCTGTGATTAAGCTTGATCATTTTATCATCTGTCTTGGTTGTCAAAACAAAATCTCTACTACTCCTCATCCAACATAGAGAATACAGTTGTGTTTCACCTTCATCACTGTCAGTTGTGTGGGTTTCAGTTCACTGGAGATTGTGAAAGTTCCTGCAGCTGTGAGACTTAGCTGCAGCCTTGGTAACCAAGGGACATCTTCACTATTTCAACCTTGGGCAGTTTAGTATGAATCCAAGATCTGTTCTCTGGCAGGACAACACAATAGTTAGTCCAGTACTTTGCCTTGGGATTCAGTGCTAGACTGGTGAAACCTAACAAAGTCTTAAATGCCAACCTTTAGATTCATAGATGGAGTGTCTGGAATAGCCAGGCAAAAACACAAGGTCCCAGTCATTGGTGGCCCACAGACATAGCACGTAAACCCATAATTGTCCTTTTGCTCCCAGGAGACACTTGAAGGCACTACCCTTTTAGGCATCACTCCAGTTAATGCTGAGCAACACCAACTTTAGATTTTGGACAACTCTGGAATTTTTTCATATTGTAATGCTGAAACAGTGGTAGTACACCAAAAATAGACTGTGTCAAACCTGAATATAAATTGTCATCTAATGATGAAATAGCAAATGACTAAGGCCAAAAGAAGGAAAAGAAGGAGATAAAGTAAACTACTAGACTAGTTAGGATTTTTGAAAAGATGGTCACAAAGAAAGACATCAAACAGAAAATCAATAAAACATTTAAATTGTACCTAAGACCAAAATAACCTAATG
This sequence comes from Dolichotis patagonum, assembly GCA_004027295.1. NCBI lineage: Eukaryota > Metazoa > Chordata > Mammalia > Rodentia > Caviidae > Dolichotis > Dolichotis patagonum. Next base: position 11,740 of record PVJX010018954.1, read on the forward strand.
GAACATCTTAACCAAACTATACATCTGACCAAAGGTTAATAGAGTATATAAGGAATTTGAAGTTTACAATAAACAAAAATAAAATAACTCAGTTTATAAGTAAGTAATAAGCCTAAATAGATATTTCTCAAAATAAGACACAACAGTATTCAAAGTTTATAGAAACATGCTCAACACATGTTAATCACTGGGGAGACACAAATCCAAACCACAAGGAGATAATACTTCATATCAGTTAGAAAGTTACTTTTCTTTTTGTTTCTATTTTAAACAGAGTAAAATACAACAAAACAATACAGAACAAAGCCAATCAGGATAATGCAGTGAAATTGGTACAGAACTTCAGAGCAGGATACCGGGATAACACTTACAGGTATCTTAGTATATCTTGTTACCTTCACAATAGTTGTCCATTCAATCAGGTACAGCAAGATCAAACCAAAAACAGAACACTCTAAAACAAATTGAAGCAGAATATTGAATAGAGCAAAATAATCAGAACAAAGGAAAACACTGAAAACAATACTGGCCTTCAAAGACAAGACAGAAGAAAATCCCCCATATGTGCTATATTGCATACTGTCATCCTCCTAAGAGATGCTCAGACCTCTGGCCCCAGGTCAGCATAATCAACCAAACAGTACAAGCACTTAGTTGCTTTTTATATCTTAAGTAGGCTCACGGGAGACACTGACTTAGTCTCTCCCTGGTAGGCATGCAGTTCATGCCATTTACCAGGAAGGCTGACTTGTTACTTTCTTGGTTAGAATGTTATTTTTCAAAGGAAAAAAAAATAACAGGTGTTGGATAGGTTTTGGAGAAAGGAAACTCTTGCACAGTATCAGTGGGAGTTTAGATTAGTAGAGTTACTGTGGAACATAGTATAGAAGTAATTCAAAACATTAAAAATAAAAATTCAAAACATTAAAAGTAAATAACTGTTCTCCCACACTCATTGCAACACTACTCACAAAGCCAACAAATGGAAACATTTTGTGTGTCTATAAGTGACTGTTATAGATTAAAAACTGGTGGTCAATTAACACCACCAGAATTAAATCACCATGGTGCTGAGTGTAGATGTTTCACCTAAGGAAAGTTGCCAGCATAAATAGAAACATGGAGAAGGGGAAGGAAGGCACTGAGGCGTTAAGGTATTATGGTTTCTCCTACATGTTGCTGTTTGAGCCTTTGGTTCTCCTGGAGAAACTCTGGTCCTCACATTGGGCATTGCTTCCTGGCTCCGGAGGGGAAGATGTGTGCTACTTAATCTCCAGAATGAATTCTTCACACTGGCTTCCTGGCATGTACTGCACTGTGCTTATCGACAGAGGAGCTCGGGTCTTCTGTGTCCCTGAGGATGGCTATGGTGCTTTTCAGGACAGCCTTGGTCTTTGTTTTGAGTGTGACTTCTTGACTCCAGCATAGAGCCCTCAATCTACCAGCACAGCTCCTTCACCCCGCTGGCATAGACTTTCTAGTTTCCACCGCTGACCTTTGGGCCTTCCCAGCACAGATCCATAAAAGAGACTGGCATGAGTCCTTCTTGTGGGCTCTAGACCTCCGGTTGGACTCATGGGAGGCATTGTCATGAGCTCTGGGTCTTCATCTGGACTCATGTGGGACATTGCTGTGGAATTCAGGCCCTTGGCTGACTATTCTATGTCTTCAGTATTACGGATAGATTTCCTGCTTTTTCTTGTGTTAATTCTGGGTGACTGTCATAAAATAATATTATAGACTCCATGTCCTGATTCTAATTGTTCTCTGCACAACCCCTGACTACAACAGTGATAAACAGATAATGAAAATGAATACTATTCAGCCATAGAAAAGAATAAAGTGTGACTACATTTATGAACACTGAAATTGTTAAGCTAAGTAGAATAATCCAGGCACTGAAAGGTAAGTAATGTCTGATTTCAATCATAATGGGAATGTATGAAATTCACCTCACAGAGTTTGAAGGTAGAATGGTGGTTACCAAAGCCTAGGTAAACTGGGCAGGAGGAATGGGGAGGGGCTGATGTGTAGCATGATAGGAATAGGATATTCTGGTATGTTGTTGTACAATAGGGTAACTGTTGAAAACACTCACTCAGTTTATCTCAAATGCCTAGAAGACAGAATTTTGAATGTTCTCACCCTAAAGAAATGACAAATACTTGAGGTGATAGGTAAATTAATCATTATTTAAACATTAAATATGTAAGGATATATTGAACATTGTATACTATTAGTATGTACAATTTGTATGTTTTTATATAAAAGAATTTTAACTTAAAATTAATTATAAAATTAAAAAAAAGAATATGTAGCACAGAGAATTGCATGGGGACATTTTGGCTGACTCACATAAATCTGTGAACTTTGAACCTATAAAGTCCAATTGCTTTCTTCCTTGAGTAACAGAACAAATCCTTTTTTATCCTGTTTGAAGCAGTTATTTCACAAAGTGACCAATCCCTTTAAGATCCACAAATCATCTTGTTTTTCTTTATCTTATTTTTCCTCTAGAACCATAATTAGAATGTGTCTCAGGATGCAACATACAAACCCATAGAGAAATACATTGCATCCAACTGAGGTCATCAAATGGAAATTTGCCCTTAATGCCTATATTTAAGCAGTTCTCATATGTGCAGCCTGGCTGCAAAATTGGCTGATAGTGCTCTTTTGCAAATTGCCCTCCTGATCTTTCCTAAATGAACTTCGAGACATTACCCTGCATTACTTCATGGAGGAAAGAAAAGTATTCAAGTTTGAGGGAATTACTGGACATTGAGTCCGAGCTGGTATCACTGCTGAAGGACTCAAAATACCTCTGTGGTCCACTAGTCAGGAAGAGTATTTCCAGAAGCTATATAATACTTAGCACACTTGCACCTGAATTGGAATCAGATGATTGGTTAATGTCTTTTTCAAGTAAAAGTAACATTAATTTGTGGTCCCTCAGAAATACATTTGTTTTTATATTTTGATAGAGAGAAACAATTCTGTATCCTTATACTTAATCCTATTCATCAAAATGCTTCTGTTTTGTTTTATCTTTAAATAGGAAAAATTATCAGAGTATTGAAAGAAAAAACTATATATACTTGTGTGTTTTTTTTTTAAAAGAAAGGCCATGCAAAATAGCAAATTTTGTTAAACTTAAGTAAGTTGTAACATAAATCCCAGCTGTTGTTTCTGGTGTGAACCTTTGGCTAGAGAAAACTAACATAACCATTTTTATTAAGCGATCAGCTTTTGATCTGTCAGATACCTAACCATCTCAATTATAAGTATTAAGCCACCTTCACAGTAGTAATATTTCATTATTTTATTGCAGTTGTGGAGTAAATCACTGATTACCTTTTAATATTTAGGACACTTGGTCATTGCAATATCCTGCAAGATGTTTTGCTGGCCCAGGATGTTCATTAATACTTCATAATCAGATGTGGTGGGCAGTAGCATCAAATATCCTAAATGTAATGATATGTAAATCTGAGGGAAGAGGTATATTTTATAAAAATTGAGAAATCTGTGACTTTCATGAGGCTCTGGGAATTCTGTAGAAATGAGGAATGCCCAGAAATCCCCTCAAAACTGAAAGAAAACTTGCTTTGTGTTGCATTTCTATGATATAAAGATACAATCTTTACTGCCTTCAGATTTGGAAGGCAATGGATATTCCACAGAATATGCTGCTCTGAATCATTTAATAGGTAGTTTTGACAATGGACACAGTAATGGCTCTCTGTAGACATCTGCCTTCAGGAATTTGTGAATATGTAACATTATTTGGCAAAAGAAAAATATTTGGGGAGATAGTTATGTTTATCATAAAGTAAACATTAAGCTATACAAAAGAAAAATATTTGGGGAGATAGTTATGTTTATCATAAAGTAAACATTAAGCTATAAATCAAAATATCATGCTATTCTAGTGTTATGATTTTTATGTGTTCATGTGTCCATTGAAAGATGAGTTGTCTTTCAATTGTCTTGAATTATTAAAAAATTTAAAAGGGACAATGACATGGAGAATTGAATGAGGAAACAGATTCTTAAAAACAAAATCTTTTCCACTGTTGTAATACAGGAAGACATGACTTGGGGAATATCAGGGAGACAAAGTATGACTGGATTTGAAATAGAGAAGCAATGAGTAGTCACCAATTAAGGAATGTTGGTAGTTTCTACTAACTGGAAAATGCAAAACGTGGATTGTTAACTAGAGAACTTCCAAGAAAAAAGGTGCAGCAGTAACAACGCTTTCACTTTAGCTCAGTAAGACCTATCTTGGATTTCTGACTTATAAAACAATAAGGTAATAATTTGTGGTGTTTCGACCCTTGCCAAATTTATAGTAATGTGTTACATAAAAACAGAAAATAATACAGAATCAGCGAAAGAAAAGTTTATAAAGCTGGTGCAAGGATGGTATAAGCTCTTTTTTTTAAAACCTTAAAACTAACAGATTCAACAATGTTCTAAATGTCTGTTGCAGACTGGAAGGCTGATACACCCTCTGGGAATGCGTGATAGAAGCATGAGGCTGGTTCGTACTGGTTTTTTTGCAACTAGGCCTTCCTTCCACAAATAACTTACATTTTGAAATCAGCTCCTGGGCATGCTGCAGAGCTCTGATAGAAACTACATGTCTGACCTGGAATATCGTGTGCACATGTAACCTGGTCTGCTCATCTGGGAACCAGTAGTGAACCTGAAGCACCAAGTCATAAAATTGGCTGTGCATAGCAACACTCCGGTCTGAAGCAGTGTTAAACAAATCTTAGTGTCTGAGAGCACGTATGTCTCATGTGAATTTGGTTCAAAATCATGTAGCACCTGTTCTCATCTCACAATTTTCCATCTCTTTTGATCTGATCCTTTTGTTAAGTCCCCAGGAAAATTTACAGGTTGAAAAAAATCTTCATTCAGACTTACCACTGACTAGCCCAGGATCTTAATGCAAAAGAGGGTCTTAACAGTCACAAAGACCATATAATCAGTTCTGAGTGTAATGACTCAGCCTCCTTCTACAGCTCATGGAAGTACTGCTAGTGCCAAATGTTTAAAGTTATGCCCAGTCTCTGCAATATGGTAATTTCCTTAATGATACATATGTGATCACAGACCCTAATGTATTTCCAATAGGCAATAACAAAAATTAAGGCTAAATTCCTCATATCGCTATTCCTTACCAGACTGGCCAGCCACTGGGGACAGTGATTACCTAGGACTCATATTTTGGGAGAGGGTTTCTTTATCACTGTAATATAAACGTATTCTGAATATGGATATGCTTGCCTTGTTGACAGCACTTCTTCCATCAACACTGTCCAGTGCCTCATTCATGATTATGAAATTCCATTAAATATTGCTTCTGTCTGTGGATCTCATTATTCTGCAAAATAAATTAGGAAAATATGCTTCTTAAGTCTATGTGGAATCTTGTTATCCAGTGTAGTGTGCCTATACAATTTCAAGGTTGTTAAGACTCAGTGATGGCACCATTCGGGAGAACAGTTGTGAGTGTGTAGCACTGTCCTACAAGATGCTAAAGGAGTTTAAACATTATTATCATTCTATAACCAATGAATACAGCTGTTTCTTCCAACATAGAAAAAATAGTTCTATAACCAAAGCGTAGAAGATGCTAGGGATGACTTCTATTACTAGTGCCCTAATAAATGACTCAAATCATATTTCCTGTCCCTAGAACTTTAGATACTGATATCTTAATTTAGATAATTTTACTAGCACAAAGAAAGAAATAGTTCAGATAAGATGTACAACAGTGTTTAATGAAAATAAAATTAACCTTTTGGTATGCTTCATCTTCTCAGCTTGGCTGACTGACTTTCCTTCATCTTTCCAGATTCGGGACTATGGCTACACTATTAACCATAAAAATATACAAGCTGCAGCGACACATTGAGGTATCAGTGCTACAGTCTTTTAGATTCAGTTGAATAGCTCATGGAAATGCATATCTGGCTAAACTTGCCCACAAGGTTCAGACTTTATTCCTAACCTGCTCAGCAGAGTGCAACTGACCAAGGAGAAAGGTGCCAGAAAGAAGAGGTTATCGTCGTCATCCCTGAAGACATTCCAAAATGTGCCACAATACCCCCATGACTGTGCTCAATATCACATTAAATCTCCATGCCGAGTGCACTTGGGATGATAACTGAGGACTTCGTGCCCTTGGAGTAAGCACAATTGACTCAAAACTCTGTAGAGTTTTGCTCTGTAGAGAGTCAACTTTCTCACTAAGATGTCCATACATAGCCAAGAGAATTCAAGTACAAAGTTCTCCTGTTTATTTAATGTCTACTAAAATAAAACAAAAAGTTACTCATACTAAGAACTTAGATACATAGACAAGACTGACATCACAGACAAACATAAACAAGTCGCACTGTAATCCTTCCAAGAGGCTTGTTATTAATGCCATCAACAGTCTTTCACCTCATTGGCCTCTTTCCTCCTTTGCACTCAGACCAGAAAAATCAAAGTCATTAAATTTGTTCATGCTATAGAATTTAACTCTCTCTTAGCTATATAACTACAAATATTATCTTTAATTCAAAAATATTTATCGAGATTTTATTTTCTCCCAAAGAGAAATTCTGCTTTTTAAAAATCTATCAGCCATGAAATGTTTCATATGATAAATCTATCAAATGACAGATTTTAATAAAATGATAAATGTGCATATGTGTAATAGATCATAAAATATTACTGTCATTATACTAATGATTGTCTCAATGACTAAAGATTGTAAAATTAGACAAAAAATGCTGAGAGAGAATTTTAATTCCAGTATGTTTTATTCCAAGTTCATTTCATTTTCACTATAGTAGACTTCTTACTAGATATTTACCGAGGTTTTTCTATTTGCCAATCTTCATATATTACATCTCATTTATTCTTTTCAACAACCCTTTAGAAGTGAGTAGTCAAGATACTTAAGAAAGTTGTCATCTCAAGACATTGTCACAAAAGTTCAAACCTCTTTACTTTCTTCACCTGAAAAATTAATTAATTTTCTGGGTGAGCACTTTTGATTCTAATCTTAGGGTCTCTTTGTGCTTTGTCATTCTTCCCCAGTTCATCTATAATAATAATTTTACTCTGCTTTCCTAAAATTCGAGACACTCTATTTCTAACACGTATGATATATATACTAGAGTTGATTTTCATGCATATATCTGTTATATATCTGATATAATAGCTAGATAGACGCTTGTGAAATAGCAAAGTAGCAAGTCAGTGACTATATATGATTTAAATACATCTGAAAATGATTCACATTTATGGCAAAGGTAAAGTGAAAGACTACATTAAGAATCAGCACAATAGAATAGGAAAACCCTCTCCTTTACCTGTACAGGTTATATTTTAATGAAGGTAGCACACACAAAAATTCGTTAACAAAGGTGAAAGTGGTATCATTTGTGAGCAAAAAAATAGTCTTAGTTTTTTGTTGTCATTGATGATGATAGTTCTTTCATTTTATACTGCAATACAGAAATCTTGTATTCACATAGGTCATGTTTTGGCTTAAATCTTTGTGTTATGACCATTCTGAATTCATTCCTGTGTTTCTATTTTGAAAGCCAAAAATTTGAGTTCTGTGGCTGTTTCAATGAGGTTACCCATAATAAAACAATTTAAAATATTTAAATTTTAATTGTCTTTGCTATTATATATATTATATGTCATATATGATTATCATATTTGTTTTATATAAGGGCATATTTTAATGCCTTTAAATAAAACAGACAAATTTTCATTTGTGATGTATATAAGAAAATTAATAAAACTGTGCATTTCCTTTGCTTGGCTTTATTCCCTTATGCAAACACCTCCTAAGAGCAAGTTCTATGTATGGGGCTGTGCCGTGCTCTAGCGTGTCACTCACATTGCAGCGCTGTCTGAATGCCTTTCTGAAGAGGAATCAGTCAATCCCCATAAACAGGTGCATAAGACCTTAGATGAAGGAGTATTTTCTAGTACTTACAATAAATAAATAAATACGTACATGAGTAAACAGTACAATGGAACAAAAGACTCCCTAGCTGTTGAGTTTTTCAGGTGATTTATACATTTGAATGTTTTAGATGAAAATGTTATTGGCAATTAAGCCTGCTTATTTGCCTTCTTTGTGTTCTTCAGTCACAAACATTATCTCATAGATAACATTATTTTGTGGCACTAACTGTAGATGAGGAGTGAAGAAGCAATTTTAGCAGCTAGTCTGATTAGTGGAGACATATAATTGTCAGCCTATTTACTTTGAAGCTTTCATTTAATGAAGTGGTTCTAACTAAAATTCTAATGGAGAGAAATCCTTAATTTCTTTTTAATATTTCCCTATGTCTGGGAATGTAATTTAAAGTAAATTTGAATGTTGATTGCTAAATTATATTCTTTCCCATCAGCGCATCAAATTGTTTCTCTGTTTATAGACAACAAAACAGATCATTTATGATGTTACACAAAATAAACAATCATTAGAAGATAATCATAAGTTGAAATGAAAAGCTAATTCTTATACAGTCAATGCAATGTTAATATTTACTTTTTCATCCAACATTCTTAATATGTTTATTCCAAAAAATTATCAGTTCTCATGCACTTTCTGCATTGCCTTATTTATAAAACTTAACTTTAAGCAATTATTTACTATAAAACAAATGTCATTTTGACCATACAATGATACAATTGATATATTAAAACTTTTTAAGCTTATCTATTTGGAATCAAGCCGAGTTGAGAAGAGTCAATCCATGCAAATTCTCCTATTGAACTATTCCTTTCACAAAACGTTTGAAAAATACAAGAACTACAAGCCTGATAGTTATGAGGTGTTAGAGATGGCCAAGGAGAAGAGAGTGCATGTGATAACAAAGGTGTGATTATGAGGGACGTTTGTGGACACTGACTATGTGGATTCTGAGTGTGGTACCTAGTACATGAATCTACAGTGATAATGACACATGCATGCATGCACACGTGCATGAACACACGCACATTGTATGAATATTAATTCCCTGGCTTTGATATTTTCTTCCATTTATATTAAGATGAAACTGTTGAGGAAAATTAAAGAATATATGATTACTCTTTAAATTCATGTAATGTCTTACAATCTAAAATTACTTTAATATTATAACCTAGAATTATTTTAAAATACAGTGCTTACATGGTATCTTTTGGAGTGAGGACAGTACAGTAGCTAGATTCATGGGCCCTAGACACAGATAATTCTGATTGCAATTCTGATTTTACTATTTGCTGGTTTTGTCTCTAATCAGAGGTATGACCTTGGATAAATCTCAGAAATTACTTTATAGGTGTCCTTTCCTACCAAATATATATAGAAATGTTCCCAACATCATATGTAAATAATTTCAAACATTATCTGGCCTATAAAATGGTATTGAAATATTTTCTATCACCATAATCAACATTGTTATCATCAAGATTGTGGATTCCATGATTCAGTAAATCATTGAGGTAATATATGCCTTAGAAAAACATCTTTTAAAAAAAATTTTATAATTTATTGTGGTCTCAACCTAATTATTAGTAGTGCTATATTTCTCTCTGATATATGTCCTATCAAAAACATGAAAGATATGGCCATATTAATAATTTGTTTACTAATTTTTTCAATGCGTGTCACTCCTTTCCTGTACTCTAATCCATATTGTGTGAACAAACAAACAAAAAACTGTCTAAAAAGAACAACAAAAATTTTAGTAACTCTTATAGCAGCCTTGTCATTTTGGCATCTGTAACTGTCAAAAGTTCTTTATTGAGAGCCGGGCATGGTGGCGCACTCCTATAATCCTAGCACTCAGGAGGCTGAGGCAAGAGAATCGTTGCAAGTTCAAGACCATCCTGGGTTACAAAGTGAGCCCAAGGCCAACCTGAACTGCAGAGTGAGACCCTGTCTCAAAAAGACAAAAAAATTTTTAAAAAGTTCTCTATTGATTAAGCTAAAGTCCCATTCCCTATGACAAGCCATCAACTTCCCTGATCCTAATTTGTCCTCTGTTAATATATACAAAAAGCTGGTACCTTTTCATGTTATCCCTTAAATGTCTTCCAAGGTGAGTATAACCATATTTTAGTCCTGCCTTCTCCCTGCCTACTCCCTTCAACATTATAATTAGTTTAGGTTTAATACCTCTCACTCCTTTTCCCGTCTTTTTTTGGGGGGGTACTGAAGATCAAACTCACGACCTCACACTTGCCATGCAGGAACTTGTGCACTGGCCTGTATCCGCAGCCTCCTCTTCTACTTCTAATAAGCAAGTATCGTACATTTTCATTACTTTTCCTTTAGACAATATAATTTTCCAGTGATTTTTTAAAATATGGCATCTGGAGACAATGCTCACACAGATGTGTTCTATGTGCTTATTGAGTAGAAGCTTATTTAAACTTTGGATATGTTTATTAAAGTATTTTAATATATTTGCTTCACCACCCAACATAATGGGAGTGTGTGGGTGCTGGTGTACGAACTGTTTGAACCTGGTTGCTATGAATTTCTTGATACATTCTCAAATCCATGTTAGAATAATTTTCTTGATGTTAGTGCTTTGTTATATATTCATAAGTACACACATAGAAAATAATCATAATTTATTTTATACAAGTTGATAATAAACTAATAAATAATATACATACCAAAGTATTTAAATTATATATAAGAAAAATAATTAACATATAAATATCTATACCAATAGTAAATCATCTTTATTAATATATATTTGTGTATGCATGAAAATATACCAAAAAACATAATCTCAAGTTACATGTTTCATCATATTTATTTAAATGTAGATCATAGATAAAATAGTATGTACAATATTAATTTGGGGAAAATAAATATGTTTACAAATAGAACGAACTTAAGTTTCTGTTCTAGGCATTAGAGAACTCAATGCTCTTTTACCTGGATATATTGATAAGAAAGAAAATTATCCTTTGAAACAAGTTAGTTTATCACTGAATAACCATGTATACCCTACTAATAATTCATACAACCACCTTCTAGTGATGAAATATGCCAATTTACTCCCTTATGAGTAGCTGTTTTATTAGTATCATCTTACAATAGCCTGTGCAGCAATATCTTTGTCATTGCGTCACATTAAGATATATCTGAGTGCAACATAAAAATGTCTACATAGTTAAATAATCCCTGGTAAAATACTTTATAGAGACTCTTTGCATTGCCTACAAAGGAATCCTGGCAAGAAAATATTAACATAGTTCCTTTGACTTCAAATGCATTGACATGGTATACAATATATAAATTGATTATAATTAACAGAAACAGAAAAAAGTATATGTGTATACATAGAGAACAGTGGATTATATCTCACATTTCTTAACATTTTATTAAACATTCACATGCAATTTTAGTGTAACCTTTTGAATTAATAATGAAGCAGAGTGGCATACAGGAAAATCTTCCTCAGTACTGAAGACAGTGACTAAACCATGTAAAGTTCTGACCAGCATAAACTTGAGATCCACAACCATTTCTTAAAATTAAAGTCTCAGAATTTTGTGAAAGCTAAAGTTTTACTTGAATGTAATTAAATTTATTGAACATCTGCATACCCAAATAAAAATCAGAGAAAACAAAATCATTCATGTGAAACAGTCTTGGAAGGTTTTGAAAACTGAAAGTCTCTTTTAGGATAATCAGGAGATTCAAAATACAACTTTGAAACTGGGAGAAAAGGCTGGCAGGTCAGTTATACAAAAGTTAGACCATGAAGGTTCTGATTTTCATCCCTTTGTTTCTAGAAAAATAACTTAATATTTCTAAGCAGACACTTACACCACTGACCTAAATCCCTGGCCCCATACTATTCTTTTTTTTTTTTCTTTTTTGTACCAGGAATTAAACTCATGACCTCAGACTTGCCAGGTAGATGCTTATACTGCTGAGCTAAATCCCCAGCTCCAGTATTTATTAGAGTTGGTTTCTCATCACATTCATGAAGCTCAATCATTTAATAAATCAAATCCAAGGTTTCATAAATTGCAGATATATAATTGGAATAAATATACATAGAATAAATCTTTGAATTTTGAATGTCATAAAATTGTGTCAGGAAACACTGAAGAAAAGATTATAGAACTAGGGATATATAGTTCAGCGGTACAGCGTCTGCCTGTGCAAGACAGGCACAGGCAAGCCCTATGTCATGAGCTCAACGCTTGGTACCAAAAAAAGATTTATAAACAAAATATCAAGATGATAGAAGAATTCCACACAAAGGACATATCGAAGAGATGGACTAGTGAAAGAACAATACATTCATCATCAAGAAGGGAAAGAATTTAATATTAATTGCCTACCCTGTCTCTACAGGGCATGTAAGAGGCTCTTCAAGTGCCCGATTTCACACTCACAAGTAAACCATAAAGTGGTTGCTATTTAATACATGAGGTAACTTAGATTCAGAAAGCCTAATCTAGAAAGAGAAAAACTGCCATGAATATCCAAGTCAAGTTTCTATATTATGCTGCCTCCAAATTATTCAGAAATAGGTGGAAACTAAATTGTAAGCCATTAGGAAAGAAATGTTTGATGATGAAAAGAATTTGGCTTAAACAAATAGACTAAAAGGAGTAACAAATAATACAGAATAAGAATGAGGGAAATAAGAAGCTAGATTAATGGATGAATTTGGCAGGAATTAATTGAGTAATAGATTTTAGTTGACTCGTGAACAAACTGAAAAACCAGCTGTTACTAGAGAATATGAAAATTTTGTGGACCCATTTGTGAAGCTATATTTTAAAAGTTCACATAATGTTTTTTGTTTAAAGAAGAGAAATAGAATGTGGTGCTAATCAAGAATTTTTTCAAGATGTTCCTAAGAAAATAAAAAGGAACATAAAAGATAGGTAGTCTTAAAGTACTGATAGTTGACCACAAATTCCTGGTTGGATAAGAGTCAAACACAAATATGATGGAGTGGGAGGTCAGAGACACTAGAAGAAACATTCTTACCAAAGAGATTATTTTTAACAAAATATTTTCTCCTATTTTCAATGCTAAGTACCCATTGTTTAAACAATTTATTCACATCTATCACCAAAAGCAACTACAACCTGCACACACACACACACACACACACACACACACGTACACAAATTCATCCCACATAAAATTTAGAATATAATAAATGTAATGTATTACACTAACTTACTAGTTAGCAAATCATTTTTCACGCCAACCACCACCACAACCAAAAACAACAAAAACCACAAACAATGAACACACAAAGAATGGACAAAATCTGAGCTCTATTTTTGTCTTCATTAACAATTGAGAAAAGTGGACTCAAAATTTTTAAGGACTTTTTGTCTTTCCCTATTCTATTAAAAATCATGAGTTTTTCTTTTATTGTAAGACTTTGTTGTCTATCTTCTTTATAAGGCCTTTAACAAATGTATAGAAGCAAAAGTGTAACTGATTTTAAAAGTTTAGTAGTTTTGTATTTTTTCAATTAAAATACATCAGTATAAAATTAATATATTGCTACTATTGGAATTGGCCTTTAATGTTTTTCTTCTGATGAAAAGAAAATGCTAAATGTTCTCTCTGATACTTGTTCTTTCATTTTTAATTCCATACTCCTCATTTGATAAACACATTCCCTTCTTTACCAAGCCATCTAAAACACATTATTCTTTGAAGCCCTAGAATTAACCATGTTTGTTGTCAAAGGTAACAGATGATTTTATGTGTGTGATTAATACAGTAGAACTGGTCTGGGATACTTAATATCAATTCCTGGTTCTTTATGAGCTGTGCAGTCTTGAGAACAATATTACTTTCTCTGGCCCTCAATTTTCTCATGCAAGAGATGAATATTATGATTATTTGCTTATAAGTACTTCTATACAGCACCATTTTAGAAATCATACACATGCATGGACATGTACCACATTAGAAAAATATTAGGAAAAAATGTATATGTTAGACTAACAAACTCTACTATTTGTTGTTCTTATCCTTAGAATCTTATAGTTCTCATAATACAGAACATACTTGATAAATAATATTTAAATTAGCAAACAGATAATGAAGACAATCCATGATAACAATTTCTGAAACATTCATAATAACATTTTTCTGAAAGCATTGGCCCTATTGTGTCATGTTAAGCACATGACATGAATTCTTATTTAACCCCATGAACCATTAAATAATGTATGCAGTATATCCATTTTACTGTTCATACTGATGAATTTTAGAGTTGCATATCTACCAAAACATGAAAATTTGAACCCCTATTGATTTCAAGTCTGAGTAAACAAATGAATAAAACAGTTTTGTTCAAGTTAAGCCTACACTTGACAAGAAAAAAGATATCCAGGCTCTTTAGCAAGGCCCTTGCTCTTCAACTTCTAGGTATACACTTTGCGGGTATGATGTCTCCCTCCTACAACTGCAGTCAGGCCCTGTGAAACCGGAAAGCTAGAATGGGTGACTTCCAGAGCACACCACACCACACCACACCACACCACACCACACCACACCAGCTAACAAGAACAAAGCTTATTTCCTCAAGTCTGTGTGAATCAATCCTGGCTTAAATAAATAAGCAAGTGATTAGATTGCATCCTCTTTTTTAAAAAGTCTATTTTAAAACAAGTGGATATTTGTTTACATTTAAAAAAATAATTATAAACGCTATACATACATAATTTCTAATATTAAGTATATTATTTATAGGTCCTTGAAACTTCCCTATCAGTTTTATTGATTTATATAATTATTCTGTCAATGACTTTAAAATTTAAACATTTTTTCTATCATTTCAATTGTTATGCAAAATCCTTTTCTAACTGCAGTGTCAGTCCACTGCAGCATAAGGTTAGATTTGCTCCTAGAGTTGCTAAGAAGATGTGGATGTGTTTGAAGCTCCTCCTGGTTCAAAGGCAGCAAAACTTTTGTACTGAGGTCTCACAGCCCGTGTGCTTCTTCAGAACAGGCTGCTTTCCTTTCTGGATGGACCAGTCTTTCCTTACTGGGCACAGTGGTGCTCCTTGCCCCTCGGCAAGCAGATTGGCTGCACCTAGCAACAAAACGAGGAGGTGAGTGAAAAAGATCCTCCCATTACATATGCAAAGGAATTCCTTCAGGCATGCTTAGCAACAAATCTTATATTTCAGTTCTGCTTAAACTCTGTCATCTGCTATGTCTGCAAGAATCCCAGAAATCTCACCAAATGAGCTTTTTAAAATTCCCATTCTTCTTTCTAGACTGTTACTCCTTTAGAGCTTCATAAAAGCTAACTCCCAGTTCAGGATCCAGCTGTTTGCTCCAGAGTAGTAGATGGCCATGCCCACTTGCTGCTATTTCCCTTGAAATTTCACTACTTCATATTTTTTCTTTGTAATTTTTACTGTGCTTGAGATTTTATATGTTATTTTGTCATTAAATTGTTTCTTTAAAAAAAAAATACCTTTCCCCAAGAAATTGAAAGCCTCTCATTCAAAGCCAAGGCAACATCTCGGTCATAAACCTGCCAATAAAATTAAGAGAAAGAGACATTTTGGAACCATTAGCTATCTTTTTCTGAATTCTTTATAGTACTTCATTGAATCCTCTACATCAGCATTTACAATGTCAAAGTATATATTTATCTACTTAATGGTACAGAAAAAGTTTTTTGATGATATGCAAAGGTTCCTTATGTATCTTGGATGCTTTGGGATTCACAAGGTTGATAGTAACCTCTGTAGGAAATGGTATAATGACTTTATACTCCAAAGGGGAGAAAATGGAATTTATAGCTGAAATGAAAAGGTTACAATAAGTCATATGCAAGTTAGTATTTAATAACCATCTCACCAGAGGGCTGGGGAGTCTAGTATTTAATAACCATCTCACCAGAGGGCTGGGGAGTCAGAGGCTAGAAAAAAAACTTCATCTCTAGGCTTTGCCTATTTCATTGATCTAAAATATCTTTGATGAAAATAGGCATATTTGTACCTACTATTACACTATTGCTGAACACATGGTTAGGAAAATGTTCACAACCAGTTTTACCTACAGGGTATATTCTACCCCTGTAAACTATTTGTTAAAAGCTTTTCCTGTGTCCTGCATAAACTTCTCAATTTAAGAGTGGCCAACACACACACACACACACACACACACACACACAGAATTTATTCCATTATAGCAGGGGAAATGCTGCCTCTAGGAAATGGAATACCTAAATATATATATGACATGCAGTTAAATTTGAATTACAGATAAAAATGTTTTATTACAAATGTATCACAAATAATGCATGGGCATATTTTTACTAAAAGATATTCACTGTGAGATTTAAATCTAATTGATTACCTGTATTTTTATCCACCAAATCTAGCAATTTAGAAATATCACAGAATGAAAGTTCCTTTAAGAGAAATGGAAAATTGAGTAGGGTTGACAACCTGCAAATTTTACCAATTTGTGGGGATACCAACCAGAAAAGCAGAGTGGATTACAGACGAGACAGCACACAGATTCCAGGAATCATTAGAGCAGCAGGCAGGGATAGGGTGGTCAGAACACTAGATTTATTACCATGGATTTCTAAAGACCTATACATATTTCCAGGAACAATTTGGCATTTCCCCTGATTGTCAAAATTTAAGAAAGGTCAAGAAGTACTC
This sequence comes from Dolichotis patagonum, assembly GCA_004027295.1. Taxonomy (NCBI): domain Eukaryota; kingdom Metazoa; phylum Chordata; class Mammalia; order Rodentia; family Caviidae; genus Dolichotis; species Dolichotis patagonum. The sequence continues at coordinate 28,453 of PVJX010018954.1, forward strand.
TTGTCTGTCTGTTCTTTGCCTCCTCCACTAAGGCTCACCCTGGTTGTCAGAAATTTGTGTGGTTCCAGCCACATCAGCCTGACAACACAAGAGAGCTCCACTGTGACCTCTGGGGCCATGATAGGTGATCTAACAGCAGTGAGATATTACACTATGCTGGACTGAACAGAAGACACTGAGGCAAGTGATGCAGCACTGACAGGGGACTGTAGATAGGCACAAATGCCAGTGGATTACTGTAGGAGATGAGGCATTTTTCATTAAAGTAGTATGTTTAAAAAAAAACAAATTAAAGCCCTACTGGCTGGGTAGGGTGGTGCATGCGTGTAATCCCAGCAGTTAGGAGACTGAAGCAGGAAGATTGCCATAAATTGGAGGCCAGCCTAGGCTACATAGTGAGTACATAGCCAGGCTGCACTACGTAGGAAGACCCTGGCTTAAAAATAAATAGCCCTACTTTATGCAGTTAAGCCACAGGAACTGGTCGTCAGAATCCTTCATCTTCTGAAGGAAAGAGAGCCTGTCTCTGAGTGCTCAGCCTCATAAAGAGGGGTTTTTAAGAGTTAAGTCAATTTTAATGGACACTAGACTGAGAATAATTTAGCAGGAACATTAAAACTAAAGGTCACTAATTGCAACTTGTAAATATCCAACTCTTGATTGAATTAAAAATAGAGGTGTAGAAAAGGATTTACCAAGTGAAATATGAATGCTTAGAGCACATTTGAATCATGACAAACATACTACGAAAAGCTCCGTATTTAGATGACAAATGATTTATTAAAAAACTGGAAGTTTCAAGTAGCTACAAATAAATGAAGCGTAACTTCAGACATTAGAAAATACTTAGAAAGAAAATGCCAATCTTAAGGAAAGCAAAGAACTCTTTTCACAAGGAGAAGAATGATTCAACACATAACTACATGACTTACACATACCTTCCCCTGTGGTCTAAGTTATTTCTAGATTATTTATAATACCTAATACAATACCAACTCTATGTAAGCTATTAACAAACTATATTGTTTGAGGAATAATAACAAGAAAAAGAGAAAAAAAAGAAGGAGAAGGGTAAAAAAGAATTGTGAGTGATCATTAAGAGAAATGAAGCACTACAGAACTCTAAAGAGTTATGGAACAAGTAGTCAAAGTCATATTTTTATATTAGCACTTGCTAAAGTTGAGCAATCTAGTACTACTCTTCTGAAAGCAGACAATGTGCTTAGTGTAAACTTGGAATCTCTTTACAAAAATGCATCACAAATTAGAAATCTCTTAGAAATGCTGAAGAAACAGATTGATGTGTTGACCATAACTAACTGTGGTAGCCTAAATAATGCCTCAAAGATGTCCATATCCTGACCTCCATAACATGTAAACATAGTTCAAGGCAAAAATAACTTTGTAGATATGATTAATTTAAGAGTTTTGATGGGCTGGAGCTATGGATCAGTGGTAGAGTTCTTGCCTTTTATGAACAGGGCCCTGAATTCAATATCCAGTACCACAAAAACACCAATACAAATTTAAGGGTTTTAAGATAGGCACAAATACCCTAGATTATCTGTTGGGTGAAAGTAACCACATGGATTCTTGTAAAAGGCAGGCAAGAAAGAAATGATTTGTTGGAATCAGGGTTTGAAGTGATGTAGCATGAACAAAATGATACAAGTGCCTACTAAGACCTGTGAAAAAGCAAGACTGGATTCTGCATCAGGTTCTGTAGAGAAAATACAATTAATAGGTTCCTTGATTTTTCCCCAGTGACACTGATTTCAGACAGGATGACCAGCCTATAAGATCATGAATTTGTGTTGCTGAAAACAGCTAACTTTCTGGTAATTTGTTACAACAGCCATCAGAAACAGATACACATCTCCTGATGGGAAATGACATGTATACAAAACTAACTGAATTAGGTAAAACAGTTGTCATTGTAAAAGTTAACTGTGTAAACTTGATTAGCTTGGCAACCACCTAGGAGACCAGGTACTAACCATGACCTCTGCCTCTTCAAAGCTCTTCACCCACTCTTCATCCCTCCCACCGTGAACTTAAGTCACGATGTTTCTGTCTTGGAGTCAGCTGACCATAGACTGAAACCAAGGGCCAATAAACCTCTCCTCCTTTAAGCAGAGGGTGTTGTGTAGTTAGTCCCAGCAATCACAATGGCAAGGATTGCAATAGTCATTTTCCTAATTATCAGAGAAAAAATGTTCTGTAGTAATCAGAAAACCATTGTCAGAAAGTAGAAAGAAAACTCATGAAAAAAATGTATGTCCTTTCTCAACTGTGTCAAGAAGAGAAAATTCATTTCCATGGACTATTCAATTCACAGTGAATTTGCCACAAGTAAAAGAAAAAAAAGATAAAGGAAAATCATTCCAAAGCAATTGAAATGACCAACCATGCATGGAAAGAGATGAGCACCTATTAAATAGAAGCCAAAAGCTCTCAGAAAAATTGGAAATAATCACTGGCAAGTATCAATGTTGGTGTATTTCCCTTGAGAGAAACATATGATAGCGGGTTAGGAATACTGATGATAGGGAGTAACTTTGATGAGTTAAGGCTGAAAAATGGAAACTGGGAACTTTTAAAGGAGTTTGCAGATAAGAGTTTACTGTGAACATTGTGATAAGTACCTTTATGTTCCTAGTATTCTAAATTGGACATTTGGCAGAGAGAGAATAAGGGCACCAGGGAATTCTCTTGATGACCATATTCACATTCCCTAAAGAAGATATTGATACTAGTGTGCTGCAAAGACTGTGTGTCTAGTGCCAGCCCCACCAGCTTGGACGGCCCAGAGGAGGAGATGGGCAGGTGTAACATCAGGGAAAGACAGAAAAGATCACATCCAGGGTTCCTTTTATTGGCATATGGCAAGCACATTCCTCTGACTTAAGTTTCTCTGCTGAACGTGGAGTCTGTTCCTTAACGAGTCTGCTAAAACAACACAGTCAGCACTTATTTTAATGAGTACATATTAGTTTTACAGGTTAATGGATTTAATTTTGGCAGATCTATAAATGCATGCCACGTACCTCGATTGTTTTCACTCTCTGCCCAACCCTCCATTGCCTTTCTCTGCTCCTCTTCTTTTTCCTCCTTTTTAATAGTCTGCTTCAACTTTCTTTCATCTTAACTCTCCTTCTGTCTCTCTCATGGATACCACATACAGCTTCTAATTTATTTTTTAGATAGTACAATCATCCACATTATTTTTCTTGTTATGATTTATGAAAATTCTTCTATGATCAAAAACAACACATTTTTATTTCATTTCTAAAAGCAGAATTTTTCTCTTGATTAGCTTCCCTGTCTTAGTAAGCATCCATTCAATAAAACAGAGGGTGAAAAATATTTGAAGTATATTTCATAATTATCATTTGTTAGAAAATAAACTTCCTAAAGAAGTTCCTTTTTTTCTATGAAAGACAGTGCTTACTTCTGTGAAAGATAATGTATAATGTTCTAGTTGGTGATTCTCCTGTAAGAGTGGTTGAGGGTTTGGCCCAGTCTCACATTTTGAGATTTCAAAATTTAAAGTCCATTTGTGTACAAATGTCAAGGGCAGAATTTACTCTATGATGCTAACAGGCTTACATAAAGCAATTCCAGTGTGAAAGAGATAGCTCATCGCTCCTCTGTGCTTCCCGTGACACCTGACTCACCGTGGACTGCAGGCCCCTCAGGAGCTCTGCTCTGTGGGGTTCTGATGTCTTCTGCTGCTCGGGCTGCCCTTGCTTTCCACCTGTGCCCCAGCACCCCACGCTCCTCTTCTCTTATGCTCCCTCTTTTCCTTTGTCCTGAGGTGCTTTTCACCTTAACCTTTGCCTATCCTCCAACTAAAACTAACTCCACTGAAATGTCCAATTGAAATTAACTCCTTTTGTTTCTCTTTCTTCATACTCTGTGATTCTCCAATCTTCCAGGCTAGGAATTATGACAGCTTGTATTACATAATTATGCGTTTATTTCTTGAATGCATATATCCATCCCACAACTCCGTGTAGTCAGGGATTAGATCTTTTCTGCTTGCTTGTTTGCTTACTATATCCAGTGTTATGAAAAGGCGCAGAGAATGCGCCGAGCCTTTGGATAGGCTAGTTCTTCCCTTTGCATGCATATTCCTCAGGTTTTATACAGTTAGAACGCCTAACAAGCAACCTCCAGCATTTAGGGACTAGCTATAAAGACTTACTACTCAGCTGCAGTTCTGTTGCACCTTGTGCTTTTTCCTGACCTTGTCTGGGTCTCTTCCCCATGAGCAGTTCTGTTTATAGTCCGGGGCTGAGCCCAGGATTTTGAATAGTGGATGCGTAAGTTCTTTTATGAGGGATGTCTGGAGGACAATAGCGCAATAGCACAATAGGACAGAGCACTGAAAACTTTTTGAGAGGTCCTAGGGAGTGGTTGGGGATTGAACCCCACTACCTCAGACATACTAGGCAAATGCTCTACATCTAAGCTACATACCCACAGTCCAAGAATACTTCTTAAAGCCTCAAGTTGAATTCTTATACCCATGTCTGGCTGCAACACACTGGTCACAGCAAGTCTGTGACCCAAGTCAGTGGAATGAGGTGAATTTTGTCCAGTTGGGAAAACCCTAGATGTAGATAATTTTTCTCTATGAGGCTTATAGGAAAAGACTTGTGCCATTACCTGGTGCCTAAAAAGCACACTTTTTAGTATCTGGCAGACAATAAATATTAACTAAGTGCTTTGTGAATAAACTTCACTTGGCAAACCATTCTCTAGAGTGGTATCAACAGTGTTTGAGAGTGGTACCAGCATTAATATAATGGCTCTTTAACCTTCAGCTGATGTATGCAAATACCTAATTTAATTTTTTACAGTACATTTTCTTTCCTCTTATGTATTTATTATGTATGTATTTTTGAGAATACTCTATTCATGTTTTATTGACACTTTTCTTATTGTTTCCATTTTTAATAGTCTGTGATACTTTGACCACATAATTAATGATTCTACCAACATCTCTCAATTTTTTTCATAAATATTTTGGCAAGCACAATTATTCAACATTTTTAAATAATAACTTATGTCCTGTAAGATGGACGCATCACAATTTACTGATCCAGTCTTTTGCTGGCTAAATTGTTCTCATTTGTAAATAATACTGTGATGGAGATCTTTATAGATCAGCAGGATTTCACTTTTTTTTTTCTTTTGGAAATCCTAGAAAAAGCAGGAACAAGTCCAAGAGCATTTTTTTTTTAATTCCTTTAGTCTTTTAACAAATCATTACTTGGGAATGTAGTACTGCTTTTGACTTACTTACCCACAAGAGCATTCAAGATATGCCTGTAATCCTGAACCTCAATATTAACATTAGCGCATTTTGGGGACTGTGTCGCTCATTGTAAAGCTAAGAAAGGATGAAGGACAGGCTGTCTTAAGGAGAGTCCTTTAAAGGAAAGCAACGAAAAAGATGTTTGGAAATAGACGGCAGATTGCTCTGCTGAGAAATTAAAGGAAAAAGTTTGGGATTGGAGCAAAGAAGAGATGTTTGGGAGATGACACCCGGGCTGGAGGGAGAGTCCCAGCGTAGGCCTCACAGGTCTCATCACCCCTCAGTCGCTGGCATGGCCCCCAAGGCCCCACCTCCTTGCTGCTCCCCTGCAGAATCTCAGGGCTGTGATGCCCCCTAAGTGCTTGGAGAAAGCCACTCGAGCCCTAGAGGAGGACTCAGCAGAAGAATTAGGTCGATGAATCCTTCCTTGTATGTGAGAAAAGGAGTCCGGAGAGCAGCCAAGTGCACAACTTGGGAAGCCTGAGCCACGGCACCCATGGGGCCCCTGGTGGCTCGGGGCAGAGCCTTTTGCCCCAGCTGAGGTGTCCTCTGGCCTGGGCTCCTTCCGCTCTGGGCTCATCACCCCCACCCCATCCCCACTCCCACTCCCACTCTACTCCCAGAAAAGGGCTGCACCCCAAGAGGGGCCAGAGCGCAAAATTGAAGGAAATATTTGATCTTGGAGTGATGCTCCCAACTCCTCTCCAGGGACTGGAGAGCAGCAACTCCCTGGGCGAGGAACACGCGGGTGGGGAGGCAAAGGCTCCAAAGCGGGCTGCAAAGTGGGCTTAGTCTTGGTTCTGGACTAAGTGGGGCAGGTCAGAGAGGACGGAAATTCCCTCCGTGGGCCTCAGGACCTATCGCAGGAGGCCCGCTCTGCTGCCGTTCATCTCACTCTTCCAGGACACTGCAGCCTGAGCCACCCCTGCCCTTTAAACTGATTCTTAAGGGAGCCCAGTGGCACTGAGTGCTCGGTGTGACACAAAGTGGCTGTGGAGTTTTCCAATTATTCGCCCAGCCCAGAATCATTTGTTTAAATAAGACCAAAGCCACGCCACCGCCACCACAGAGAAGCAGCCAGGAGGATGCTTGCTATGCACAAAGTAATGGCTACACACACTTCCCAACACACATTTCCATCTACTGAGCACTTACTCATCAAGTTATTAAATTTAGGCAACCAACAGAATTGTAAATCAAGCCCTACTTTGTAGCATTTGAGCATTTCCGTATATAAATATCCACGATCGCCTGTTTTAAACTACAAATAGGTAGTCACTGAATACAGATTTGGAAAGTGACTCACAAATGTGCATTCCGTATATTATTTTCACCACAACAGTACACCGGGCATAGCCTCAAGAACACAGTAAAGAGCAAAATGTAGCAAGAAAATGGAGAAGATGTGAATGTTGAATAGTATTATCTAAGATTTTGTTTAACAAATATATTAAATACCAGTGCATCTAATTCAATGTTTGCCTCAAATATAAAGTGATTTTAGCAACTGGCTTAAGTTAGCTGGTGTGACCTGGCTCCAGCACATGCTTCTGCCCCATTGAGAGAGGTTTCAAAGTGTGTATTTTCATGTCTATCATTGTCTACTGGAACTTGAATAAATCATAAAACAAGAAACAAAATTGCAGCATATTTAATATGCACTGTTTTATTGTCATTTATAAATACTATATAAGTGTAAGAGTGCTTCCATATTTGTGTATGCATACTTTAAATAATTGTATTAAAGCTCCACTCTGCTGAATTTATACATTCCTCTGAATCATTTTCATCTAGTAAAAGTGTCAGTAAACTATTGCCTGTGAGTCTATCTAGCCTGTCTTTTTATTCTCCTTTCCCTTCCCTTCCCTTCCCTTCCCTTCTTCTT
>PVJX010018955.1:0-35609 GCA_004027295.1 Dolichotis patagonum
AAAATACCACCCCCCACTTCAGACATGCTTCTCAGTGAGAACCAACCATGTGCCTGCCACATGGCTCAGCTCTCAGACTGCCTGCCCCTGCCCACGAGACTGCCCCATCCACACACCGGGCACGCGTGCACACCTCTCGGACACGTGACAGACTATGAACTGATGGCTCCCACCGCCTCCCTCTCAGCTCCTACAGGTGCAAGAGCGGCTCTCACACCCCCAGGAAACACTTTATTTGTATCCCCAAAGCTTCTGTGTGCTTTCTGGGGGTGCTAGTGTCCCCCCAGGTCCCACCACCTCTGTCTTGCTCTGAGGCTCTCCTGTCCTGGTTCTTTTGGGTTTTCGTGGAAGGGTCATTGCGTCAGCCACCAGGGACTAAGTCAGACTTCAGCCCCTCTCCAGTTCCTGGAAGCGATGGGCAGGGACAAACTTCCAACCTTCTAATCAGGGTCAGTTTCCCAGGCCACAAGTCCTCCGTTTAGCATCCTTAGGGACTTCGCAAAAGTCACTTTGCTAACAGAAATGGAAAGTCGTAGAAAGGGGTTTGCTAGGAATAACAAGGTCAGTCCTTCTCCGTGAGTACCCTTATCAGTTAGGAAATTTCAAAAGCTTTAGGAGCCCTGTGTTGTGAACAGTTAGGAGGATCAAATACATATTTCTCCCTCTCAAAACACAAGGTAAAACAAATTTCAAATTTAATTTTAAGAAATTATTGGTCTTTATTTTTTCTGCTAGAATCGGGTGGTGCTTTAGCCCATAAATCAGAGCACTATCCCAACGAGCTGAGCACAGACCCCCTTTGTGTAGACAGAGCAGGGCTGAAGGAAGCAGAAAGGAAGGACAGAGAGTAACGGGGCCCTTTCCCAGCCACTTTCCTGGTAAGGCAGGACAAGGAGACGGACAACAGGAAAGGAACCAATTAGCATATAGTTGCTGCAGGTGACTTTTGTGGGCGAGAATTAAAGCAGCAGAAGCTGCATTATTAGGCTGACTATTTAGGAAACTTGGCTGTTCCCTCTTTCCTGACTTCCCTGAAGGTCAGGTGACAGGTTGGGTTCCCTTGGAAACTTTAACAGGAGTGTCTCCATATTGCCTTTTAGTACGGGCTGTTGGAGCCCAGTGCAAGAGATTAGTGCAAAACTACCGCCTTCTGTAATTTTATTTAACATGATACATCCAAAATCAGAAATAATATGTCCTTGGGAATATGGTTTGTTCAAGAGTACTCCAGAATATTGCTTTGTCCTGTGAAAAATGAACTTATGGTCACTATAGTTGGTTTGTTCACAACAGCCAGTGATTGGAAAGAACCAGTCTATCTCAAGAGACAGAAGAATGTAAAACAGCCACAATATATTAATTAAACCCTGAGTAGAAATAGCTTTAAAGCCAATAATACAACAACATGGATGAATTTTAAGGACATTTTCTTGAGGTAAAAATGTCTAGCAAGTGACTCCATTTTTTTTAAGTTCAAGAATAAGCCGCATCATCAAAGCTTACAAAAGTCAGAGCTGTGTTTACCTCTGGGGGAGGGTGAGTATTACTGGGAGAGAGAAGGTCAATCCTGATCAGGGTGTCGATTAGTGTGGAGACAGTTATCCTACTTTATCTCCCTTTTCTGGTTTTGTGGTTTTTGACTACCCTTGGTCAACTTTGTCCTGAAATAATTAAATGGAGATTTCCTGAAATAATTATCGAGTGTTTTCAGTTCCTCACTGTCCTGAGTAATCTGATGAAATCTTGTACTGTCTTGCTCCGACATAACTGGGACTTGATTCATCACTTTGTCCAGCATTTTCACACTGTTTGTACCACTCGCCTTTTAGTCGCTTAGTATCAAAGAGTATACATGGGGTTTGGTACTCTCCTCAATCTTAACATCGACTTGGGGGTCTTATGGCTGGAGAATACCGTATCTGCTTCTTGTTTGCACTCAACTCAAAATAATCCTTATGCCAAAGTAGCATATTTGTAAGGGGCATATTGTGTTACCATCCGAGATAGATGTCAAAATCTTTGAGCTCAGTACTACGTGGTGTACACTTATGATATATGAGTGATACCTCAACATGAAATTCTATTTATTATTAATACATGTTTGCAGAATATAATGATTATATTTAACATGAGGTGTTCGTACATGTACGCAACACATCTTAATTCTTTTTTATTTCCTCCCCTCCCATCCCTACCTGTTCCCTTCAACTATGATTTCCCTTCCCATTTGAAAAAGCTCTGTTTCCGTTCTTTCTTGTATTCTTTTTTAATCTTTTTACCCCTCATGTTCCCTTCATCTCTTTTTTACCTTCCCATTTGAAAAAGAGCTCCCTATTTCCTATTATCCATGCTTTATTTTTGCCCTTTTTTTTTAAGGTTTCTCATATAAGGAACAATCATTCAATATTTAAACTTGTGTATCTGGTTTACTTCACTTTCCACACGATCACAATGTGCATTCTTCCTTCTGTGTGACAGAATTGGACTCCATTGTGTATAAAAACTGTATTTTCTTTATCCATTCATCTGTTCATGGGCATATAGACTCTTTCCAAGATTTAGATATTATAAATTGTGCTGCTATAAACATGGGCATGCATGTATCAACATAACATGAGGTTTTAACTCTTTTAGGAAGATTTCTAGAAAGGGAAAAGCTAGGTTGAATGGAATTTCTAATATTGGTTTTCTGAGGAATCACCATAGTGATCTCCACAGTAGTTGAACTAGTTTACATTTACACCAACAATACTGAGGGGTTCCTTTTTCACTCAGCTTCCTCAGCATTTGTTATAACTCGATTTCTTGATCATTGATAGCCATTCTTTTTAGAGTGAGAAGGAAACTCAGTGTTGTTTTAATTTAATTTTTCTAATGATCAGAAATGTTGAATTTTTAAATGTATTTATTGGCCATTTGTACTTCTTTTGAGAAGTGTCTTTTGAGTGTTTTGTTTTGGGGGGTTTCTAATTTTTTTTTAGTTCTTTATATATTATGGTTGAGGAATAGCTGGCAGAAGTTTTTCCCATTCTATAGGTTGTCTCTTTGTTGGTTGTTTTCTTCACTGTGATAAGATTTTTAATTTGATATGATTCCATTTGTTGACTCTTGGTATTGTTTCTTGTGCAATGGGGGTTCTGTTCAGAAAGTCCTTGCTATGCTTATGTCTTCAAGGATTTTACCTACTTTTATCTTCCAGCAGATTAAGTGTTTGTTTCTGTAACTCATATCTTTGATCCATTTTTGTTTTAACTGAGTACACCATGAGATGTGCAGGTCTAGACCCTGTCTTCTGCATGTGGATGTATAGTTGGCCCAGCACCATTTATTAAACAGGCTATATTTCCTCCAGCATATGTTTTTGAAACCTCTGTCAGAGATCAAATGATTTAATGTGTTTGGGGTTGATTATGCTTCCTCTATTCTGTTCCACTGATTCATGTTTCTGTTTTTGTGCCAGTCCCATGCTGTTTCAATCACTGTAGCTTTGTAATATAACTTCATCTGAGATTATGATGCCTCCTACTTTGGTACTGTTATTCAGAATTGCTTTTGGGTCTCCTCTGGTTCCATATGAATTTTTGAATTTTTTTCTCATGATTTGTGAAGAATGCTATCCATATTTTGGCTAACATTACATTAAATCTGTATATCACTTTTGAAAGGGTACCCATTTTGACTATATTGTTCCATCTATCGAGGAACATGGGCTAGCTTTCCATTTTCTGTTGTTTTTTTCAATCTTCTTTTTCAGAGTAATGTAGCTTTCACTGTAGAGGTCTTTCACTTCTTTGGTTATGTTAATTCCTAGGTATTTAACTTTTCTTGCTCTTACTATAAATGGTATTGTTTTCTTAATTTCTTATTCAGTGACTTCATTTTCAGTGTACAGGAACATTGATTTTTGTGTGTTAATTCTGTATCCTGCTATATTGCTGAATTTGGTTTTTAATTCTAGGAGTCTTTTAGTGGAATTTTTTGTGTCTTCTAAGTAGAGGATCATGTCATCTGCAGATAATGGTACTTTGACTTTTCCTTTTACTTTATACATACACATTTATTTATTTCTCTTGCCTGATTGTTCTGGCTGTTTCAAGGACTGTGTTGGATAGGAGTGGTAATAGTGCACATCTTTGTCTTGTTCCTAAAGGGAAAATTTTCATTTCCCTCCATTTAATATGATGTTAGTAGTAGCATTGTCATAAGTGGATTTTATCAGATTGAGATAATACTCTTGTGTACTTCTTAAGGGTTTTAAATATGAATGGCTGTTGGATTTTGTCAAAGGCTTTTTTTTAGTCTATTGAGATTACCGTGTGATTTTTCTCCTTGCTTCTGTTTATGTGATGAATTTCATATTTATTTATTCATTTAAATCCATTTTATTTCAAAGAGAAAAAATAAACATCAACTTTTTTGTTTTGTTTTTGCTTGGTTTGGTTTGGGTTTTTTTGGTACTGGGGATCAAATTCATGACCTCACATTTGCCAAGCAGGCACTTACACTGCTGAGCTAAACTCCCAGCCCTTCAAAGAGAAAAAAATAAAACAAAATTTCAAAACACAACAATCACAGGACAACAATGGTACATACACTGCACATCGCCATCCCTAAGTTGCCTGAGAACAAGACATCTGCCTTCAATTGTCTGAACAGTACCAGCACAAACCTTTATCTTCAATGAAAGTATAACTATCTTGACTGCATACGTACATATATATGTATATATATGCACATATACATATATTGTTGCTTTCAGCTTCTTATACTAGTTAGACAATACAATGTTTACACATGCATGTCTGATTTATTTCATTTATGAATATGGACTCAAGTTGCATTCATTTACATATAAAAGTCTCAAATTTGTCCTTTATGGCTCAGTAGTGCTCCATTATATAAAAATATCACATCATTTTTTATCTGTTCTTCAGTCGACGGGCATTTAGGCTGTTTCCAAGATCTAGCTATTACACATTGTGCTGCTATGAACGTGGGTGCACACATATCGCTGTGGTACAGTGTTTTTAATTCTTCTGGGAAGATACCCAGAAGGGGAATAGCTTGGTCAAATGGGACCTCCAATCCTAGCTTTTTTTAGGAACCTCCATACTGATTTCCAGAGTGATGATATCAGTCTACATTTCCACCAACAGTGGAGAAGGGTTCCTTTTTCCCTACAGACCCTCCAACATTTGTTATTGGTTGATTTCTTGATAAAGCCATTCTTTTCAGGGTGAGGTGGAATCTTACGGTTGTTTTAATTTGTATCCCTTGAATGGCCAGTGATGTTGAACATTTGTAAATATATCTATTTGCTGTTTGTATTTCTTCCTCTGAAAAGTGTTTATTTATCTGAGACGCCCATTTTTGGACTGGGTTTTAAATCCAGGAGGACTGATTTTTTTTTGAGTTCTTTAAATATTCTTGATAGTGATCCTTTGTCTTAGGTACATTTGGCAAACATTTTCTCCCACATTGTTGTTTTTTTCTTTCACTCTCTTGGTGGTTTCTCTTGCTGTGCAAATGCTTTTCAGTAGCATGAGATCTCAGTTGTTGATTCTTTATGACAGCTCCTGTGAAACCAGGGTTTTGTTCAAAAAGTCTTTGCCTACATAATGTCTTCAAGTGTTTTACTTACTCTATCTTCTAGCAGATTTGTTTCTGTCTTATATTTAGATCAATCCATTTTTAATTTAGTTTAGCACATGGTGAAAGATATGGGTACAACTTTGATCTTCAGCATGTGCAGAACAAGTTTTTCCAGCACTGTTTATTAAAAAGGCTCTTTCTTCCAGTGAATCTGTTTGGCACCTTTGTCAAAGATAAGATGGCTTAATGTTTCTGGAGTGATTTCTTCATTTTCTAATCTGTTCTGTTGATCTTTGGGTCTGTTCCTCCCCCCTGTGCCACACAGTTTTAATAACAGTAGCTTTATAGTATAATTTTGAGTCAAGGATTGTGATATGCCCTGCCTTGCTATTGTTGCCCAGGATTGCCTTTGTTATTCTAGGTCTCTTCTGGTACCAGATGAATTTTAGGATTATTTTCTCTAATTCTGTGAGACATGCAGTTGAAATTTTGATTGAAATTGCATTGAATCTGTATAACAGCTTTGGAAGCATGACTATTTTTACTGTATTGTTCTTCCTACACAAGAACATAGCATATCTCTCCATTTTCTAATATCCTCTTCAATCTCCTTTTTCAGAATACAATAGTTTTCAATGTAGATGTCTTTTTCATCCTTTGTTTGATCAATTCTTAGGTATTTCATTTTTTTGATGCTATTGTTTCCCTGATTTCTCTCTCAGTGGGTTTGTTATTCATGTATAGGAAGGCACTATTGGTTTTTTATTGTTGACTTTGTATCCAGCTGCATTACTGAATTTGCTTATTAAATCTAGAAGTCTTTTGGTGGAGTTTTTGGAGTCTTCTATGTAGAGTATCATGTCATCTGCAAATAATGGTAGTTTAACTTCTTCTTTTCCTACCTTTATTCCTTTTATTTCTTTCTCTTGTCTAAATTGCTCCAGCAAAAGTTTCCATGACTATGTTGAATAAGAGTGGAGAAAGTGGACATCCTTGTCTTGTTCCTGATTTTAAAGAGATAGTTTTTAGTTTTGTCCATTTACTATGATTTTGGCTGTTGGTTTGTCATAGATGACTTTTATCAGATTAAGATAAAGACTATCTATTCCAATTTTCTGTAGGGTTTTTTTTTATATCATGAATAGGTGCTGGACTTTGTCAGAAGCCTTTTCTGCATCTATTGAGATGACTAAATGATTTTTGTCATTGGCTCTGCTAATATGGTATATTACATTTATGAATATATGTATGTTGAACCATCCTTACATCCCTGCAATGAATCATGGTGTATAATCTTCTTTCTTGATGATTTGCTGTATTCTGTTTGTCAGTATCTTACTGAGGATTTTTGCATCTATTTTCATTAGGGAAATTGACCTGTAATTCTCTTTATTAGTTATGTCCTTCTCTGCTTTTGGTATCAAGGTAGTGCTTGCTTCCAGAAATGAATTTGAGAGTATTGCTTCCCTTTCAATTTTATTAAAGAGTTTGAGAAGTAGAGGTGTTAGAGCTTCACTAAATTGCTTATAGAATCAGCAGTGAATCTCTGAAGGCCTGGTCTTTTCTTTGTTAATTGGTTTTTAATTACATCTTTGATTTCATTTATTGATACTGGTTTATTTAGGATTTTTATATCTTCTTGATTCAGCTTTGGTAATTCATATGTAACTAGGAATCTGTCTATTTTTTCTGTACTTTTCATCTTATTAGAATATGAATTTTCAAAGTAGAAAAAATTATCTTCTGGATTTCTGAAGGGTCTGTTGTGATTTCATCCTTTTCATTCCTAATTGCTTGGATTTGAATCTTTTCTTTCCTTTTTTGATAAGATTGGCTAAAGGTTTATTTTTCAAAGAACTAACTTTTCAATTCATTGATTTTTTGTACTTTTTTTTTTTTACTCTCCAATGTGTTTATTTATGCTCTCATCTTTATCATTTCCTCCCTCATATGAACTTTTGGATTAACCTGCTATTCTTTTTCTGGAAATTTGAGGTTCATTATTAAGTTGTTTATATGTGCATGCTTTGTTTTCCTAATACAGATATTTACTGCTAAAAATTTCCCTCTTAAGGCTGCTTTCACGGTGTCTCCAAAGTTCCAGTATGTTGTGTTGTCATTATTCAACTGTAAAAATTGTCTAATTTCTTCTTTAATTTCAACTGTTACCCATTGGTTTTGCAACTGTAAAAATTGTCTAATTTCTTCTTTAATTTCAACTGTTACCCATTGGTTCCTTGTTCCGTAGGGTACTATTTAATTTCCATGTGTTTATGAAGTTCTTGTGGTTTCTTCTGCCAAGGTTTTCCGGTTTCATTGCACACTGTCTGATAGTATGCATTGTGTTTGATCTTCTTGACATGGAACAATTTGAATTCCTTTGCATTTACTTAAGCATGTTCTATGGGCCAGTATGTGGTCTATTTTGGAGAACATCCTGTGTGCAACTGAGAAGAATGTGTATTTTGATGTCATGGGGTGAGACACTGTATAGACATCTACTAAGTGCATTTATTCAAAAGTCTGTTCAATTCTAATATTTCATTATTAATTTTTTTGTCTAGTCAATCTGTCTTTTTGTGACGTGGGGTATTGAGATCTCCCAGTACAATTGTGTTAGAGCATGTTTGATTTTTCATATCTATTAGTATTTGTTTTATATAGTTGAGTGCATTTGGTATTTGTTGCATATATATTTATGATTGTCATCTCTTCCTCTTAGATTGTTCCCTTTACTGGGATGTAATGACCTTCTTTAGCTCTCTTAATCAGTCTTGGCTTGACATTCACTTTGTCTGCAAATAGAATAGCTACCTCTGCTTTTTTCTGGGTTCCTGTAGTGTGGAGTATTGTTGTCCTTCCTTTAACTTTCAGTCTATGAATTTCTTTTTGAATTAAATGTATTTCTTGCATGCAACATATTGTTGAATCTTGCTTCTTGATGCATTCTGCCAGTCTATGTCTTTTGATTGGTGAATTGAGACCATTAACATTGATGGTTATAACTGATATGTATTGACTTATCCTTGTCATGTTAGTTTCCTGTTGTTGGCTCACCCCCTTTTTTCCTTCCCTCTAATTGTTTGCCTTCCCTAGTGGATTCCTTCTGTTGAGGTTCATGGAACTTTAGTCTTTATTATCTCTTTCTAGAATGTCCTTCTGAACATGTTGGAGTGCTGGTTTGGTGGCCATAAATTTTCTCAGATGTTCTTTGTTGTGAAGGTTTCTTATTTCTCTGTCAATTTTGAATGATAGTTTTACAGGGTACGCCAATCTAGGTTGTCAGCTGTTTTCTGTTTCAGTTTGGAGTATTTCACTCCAGGCTCTCCTTGAGTTGAGAGTTTGAGAGAAAAGTCAGCTGTGATTCTGATGGGCTTTTCTTTATAGGTGATTTGTTTCTTTTCCCTAACAGCTTTTAAGATTCTATTTTTGTGTTGAATTTCTGAAGTCTTGACTATGATATGCCTGGCTGTAAAACTTTTTTGATTTGGCTATTGGAGTTTTATATGCCTCCCTTATCTGTACGTCAAATTCTTTTTGTCTACCTGGAAAGTTTTCTGCCATGGTATCTGTGGACATTTTAAAATAACATTTGTGGCATCTCCTGCTTTTTGATTGACTCCAATGAATCTTCAGTTATTCTTTGTTTCATCTAGCAGCTGCTGGATTGATTTCTCATAGTTCCTTGCTATTTTTGAGAAATCTTTCTTTTCTTGATTGCTAACTACAAGCCTCTCTTCAATTTCTGATAATTTGTCCTCACATTGGCCTAATCTGCTTCAAATACTTTTAATGGAACTTTTATTCTCCTGAATATCTGCTTGAATCTGCTTTATGGATTCCATTTCTTTCAAATGCTGAGCTTCCATAATTTTCTTAAGCTCATCTTTTTTTTTTTTTTTTTTTTTTTTTTTTTTTTTTTTTTTTTTTTTTTTTTTTTTTTTTTTTTTGGCCTTTATCTGCTCTGGCGTCATTAAATATGGTCTTTATCTGAGACATCATTTCTGATTTCACTTTTTCCAGAGCCTCCTTCAGTTGTTTTGTTGTTACACCTGGATTGTCCCACCTCATTGCTCCCTGGATTTGTCTTTGGTGAACTTGATGTCTCAGGTTACATTTTGTTTAAGTGTCTTCTCAGTTTTTCTTTCTTTTTTTAGTTTAATTGCTGGGGTGATACTTGCCTATGGTGGGTTGCCTATGGTGGGTTGTTTTGTTGCTAGTGTTTAGGATCCTTAGGTGATGACTACTTCTCTGAAGTATCTTCCAGGTGTAGCTGGTTTTTGAGTTTGAGTCTGTTGGAAGATTTGACCTCTTCAGATGAGAAGTTGTTGCTTCTTTGGTCCACGCCCTGGTTTATTGGCACTGTGCCACAGTATTTTCTGTGACTCTTAGTCAATCTCAATCATGGAAAACCAGGACCAACAGCTGTTTAGAACAATTATGTTAATTTTGGCTATAGTGGTACCAATAGCATCAAACACATCTTAGAGAATTACAAACTGAGCTAATCCTTAATTTATCACTTTTAACTGTATGAACTAGGTTTGTGGTTATATAATAAAATCTAAAACAAACCAGAAAATTATATGCAAGATACAAATCAGGTTTTCCCTCGTTTAAAATTGCATTTAAAATTTAAAATGCATTAAGGAGAAAATATAAAAGTATAAGAAAAGGAAGAGATTAGAAGGCCAGAGGTCAAAGGGGATCACACCAACTTTGGGAAACTGGTGCAGAAGACTGAAGGAAAAGAGAGATGAAAGAGATAAAAGAAGAACAGAACAGAACCACACCCACAAAGAGGTTAGGGACCACATTCACACTCCTATAAAAACAAGATCGAACAATGAAGGAGAAAGGGAAAAAAGAAAAGAAAAGAAGAAAAGAAAAGAGAAAAGATCTACTTCTAGGGTTCTCTCTGGTTTCACTAGTAGACACCTGTGGAGACAGAATCCCTATTCATCCATATCTCTCCCAGCAAGCTGGCAGTAGCTTTTTGGTGGGGTAATCTCAGCAGTGGATAATCTCAGCACTATATTCATGAGGCTAGATTCATTGGGCTCACCACTGTCCAAGCAGTTTCTGTGGATCTGAGCTCAGCTGAGAACTGCTAGATAGAGCTGGCAGCAGTTCTGTGTTCCGAGCTCAGCCAGCCCATCTCCAAGATGGCTCCTGGCTAATTGCTGTCTCCCGAATAAGAACTAAATCCTCTTTACTCACCACCAGCCAGTGTAGCCCCTCATGTCTGCTGCTCTCCTTCACTACCATGTTGCTCTGAAGTGGCCTCCAGGGTCACCAGCCATCACTGTCATCCTTTGTCTGCAGGTTCAAACTGCTCCTCTTGTGCAGTGAAGCCCATCTCAGAGAGAAGATGCTGCCAGCTACCTCCTTCTTTGTTGGAGTTTCTCTCTTTCCTCCCTTGGTGGGCTTCAGTTCACATTTCAGATTCTTCCTGGGTGCAATGGATCCATTTCTCTCTTTCTTGTCTTCCTCATGATGCTATATTTCAGTGTCTGGATGGTGACTCTCAGAAAGACTGTTTTCTCTGCTGCTTACTGTTCTGCCATCTTGGTCTCTTCCATTACATTTATTGATTTTTATATGTTGAACCATATTTGTATCTAGGATGAAGCCTACTTGTCATGGTGTATAATCTCTTTTTGGTGATTTATTGCATTCTCTTTGCCAGTATTTTTTCTTTTTTGAGGATTTTTTAAATCTATTCTTGATCCTGCCCGCAGATCAGTCTGTGGGTCTAACCTGGAAGGGGAACGGGGATGGGATGAGAACGGGACAAGAGGAAAGAGAGACGGAGACAAGTTGAGCAGTTCCAATCAAGTCTCGTTTATTGAGGAAGTGAACATGGCTTATATAGAGGGCAGAAATGAGGGAGTAAGATCATATGACGTAGTCGGGTAACTAGGCAACTATGGGTTGTATTAACCCTTTTGGCGGGAGTATCTAAGCAACAGTTGGGCGGGCTCAACTTTCTGTTGGGAGTAACTATGAGCAACGGTGGGAGGAATTGCTTCATCAGGCAGAGATGTTGTGAAGAGACCGGATAGGTCGCAGTCATGTCCGGCCAGGCAGAGAGGATCATGGGTAATGTAGGCAGATGCACCAAATGCCCACAGGAGGGCGGGATGGGGTGGCAGCAGTGAGGCTATCATGCCGCTTCCTACATATTCTCATTAGAGAAATTGGTCTGTAATAGTCTTTTTCATTTGAATTCTTATCTACTTTGGGAATAAGGGTGATGCTAGCTTTCAGGAATAATTCTAATAGTACTCCATCCCTTTCAAATTCATTAAAGAGTTTGAGAAGTATTGGCATTAGATTTTCCCTGAGATTCTTGTAGAATTAGGCAGTGAATTCATCAGGTGCTGTGGTTTTCTTTCTTTATCCTTTTTTTGTTTTGTTTTGTTTTGTTTTGGGTACTGGGGATCAAGCTCAACCTCACACTTGCCAGGCACCTGGGCTTTTCTTAATGGGTAGTTTTTTGTTGTTGTTGTTGTTTGTTTGTTTTACTGTTTTAATCTCATTGCCTGTTATTTAATTATTTAGGATTTTTAAGTCTTCTTGGTTCAGTTCTGTAATTCAAGTGAATCTAAGAATCTCTCCATTTCTTCTGAATTCTCCAATGACTTGTGTACATATTTATGAAGTAGTTGGCAAAGATAATCTGAATTTAGGTGGTATCTGCTGTGTTTTCACCTTTTTCATTTCTAATTGGATTGATTTTTGTCTTTTTCTCCTTTTTTTGGTAAGATTGGCTTATTCACTGATTCTTTAAATTATTTCTTTAGTCTCCACTTCATTGGTTTCTGCTCTGATTTTTGTAACTTCTTTGCTTATACTATCTCTAGATTTAGATTGTTCTTGTTTCTCTAGGATCTTGAGATGCATTATTAGGTTATTTATTTGGACTTTCTCTGTTTTTCTAATGTAGGAATTTACAGCTATAAATGTCCCTCTTAGGACTGCTTTTATTGTGTCCAATAAGTTTTGACATGTTAGCATTATCCTTTAATTTTAGGAACTGTTTTATTATTACTAAATTTCTTCTGGGACTCATTGTTTATTGAAGGATATGTTGCTTACTTTTCCTGTATTTGTATAATTTCTGTGGTTTATTTTGCCATTAATTTCTAGTTTCATAGTAGTGTGATCTGATAGTATGCATGGTGAAAATTTCAATTGTTTTTCATTTACTTACCTATGTTATATTTGCTAACTGTGATGTGTTTTAGAGAAATTCTATGTGCTGCTGAGAGGAATGAATGTTTTGTTGTTGTCAGATGGAACACTCAATATACCATGTATCTATTACATCAATTTGTTCAAAGGCTTGTTCTACTCTTTCTATATTTTTTGTTCAGTTGATCTATTTATGATAAAAGGGTATAATCCTAGTGATAGTTACCTGATCTTTTATTTCCAATTGGGTTTGTTTTATGAATTTGTGTGTACTATATGAAATTGGTGCATATATGTTTATGATTGCTATCTCTTCCTCTTGGATAGTCCCACTAACCAATAGGTAGTTACTTTCTTTCACTCTTCTGATCACTTTCAAAGTCTAAATTATATGAAAATAGGATAGCTACTCATGCTTGATTTGGGATTCCTGTTGCAAATAACATTGTTTTCCATCCTTTGACTTTCAGTCTATGAATTTCTTTTTGGGTTAAATATGTTTCTCATATACTGCATATTGTTGGATTTTGTTTCTTGACCCATCCTATAAATCCATGTCTTTTGACAGGGAAATTGAAACCATTCACAGTGATGGTTATAACTGATAGATATTGATGTATTCCTGTCAGGGTATTATTTTACTGCTACTGATATCTTTTCTTTCCCTCCTACTTCTTTGCTCACCCTGCCTCGTGCATTCATTCTATTGGCTTTTTGGTATTGTTAGCCTTGTTGACTCTTTCTAGAATATACTTAAAAAGAACTTTTTGGAGTGCTGGTTTGGTGTCTTGAATTTTTAGATGTTCGTTATCATGGAAGTATCTTATTTCCTCATCAATTTTGAAAGATAATTTTGTAGAATAAATCAATTGGGATTGGAAGTTGTTTCTTTTCTCTTTTAGGGCTTGAAACTCCCATTTCTAAGCTCTTCTTCACTTTAAGGTTGTATTGATAAATCCACTGTAATTCTGAAGATTTATTTTTACAAGAGTTTCATTGCTTTTCTGTAACAGCTTTTCTGTAACAGCTTTTCTGTAATAGCTCTTTTGTTCTTGTGTTGGATTTCTGGTATTTTGGCTATGGTGTTTATGGAGGGGGTTCTTTTCTGCTCAGGGCTATTTACTTATCTGTAAGTTAAATTCTTTTTCCATGTTTGGAAAGTTTTTTGCTATTATTTCTTTAAACAGTGTTTTTAATATCCTTTGTGTTATCTTCTGATTTTTCATTAATTTCAGTTAACATTAGTTTTCCTTACATTATCTAGCAACTGTTGAATTGATTTTCCTTGTACTTTTGTTGTTTTTATGGTGTCTTTCATTAACTGATCACCAATCACAATCCTACCTTCTAAATCTGACACTCTGTCTTCACATTTGTCACTTCTGCTACTCGTATTTTCAGTGGATTTGCTAATCTCCTGGATTTTTTAAGAACAATTTTATGGATGCCAGTTGTTTTCTCTGCAGGGCATTCATGATTTGTGTCTTTTTGTGTAGCTGCTCTAGTTTTTTATTAAAGCCTTCTCTAGTTTTGCCAATCATTTCTTTCATTAGGATCATTATTTGTTGAATTATATATTTTTGAGTTCACCAAACACCTTATAGATCTGTTTTATCTCTACTGTTACCCTTTCAGATATTTTATGTACAGGGCCTCTGATTTCCTCCTCCTTGATTCCCTCTAGTTAGCTTTGGGAGAGGATTGGCAGTTTTTACAGGCATTTTGCTGCCTTATTTTCTCATGTTTCTATTTTTTCTTTGTTTGCAGAATGATTATGGTGAGTAGCTTTTTTTTTTGCTAATATGGAGACCTCTTTAATGTCCACCATTCAGAGATATGCTTCTGGGTGTAGCTGACCATTGCCCTTTGTCTCTGTCCCAGGATCCAACCACCTTTGTCTATTTGCCCTGATATTCAGTTCTTTGTGAATGGACATTGTTTATGATTGACAGACAACCAGGTATTGTCATATGGAGAAAAGCAATCAATAGCAATAACTTTGACTAAAGTAGTAAATTCAACAACAACAATCGTGTCAAATACGAACTGGATAATAAACCTAACAACCAATGATATATTGCCCTGAACTGTAGAAAAAAGATCTATAGTTATAGTATAAAAACTAAATCAAACCAAATATTGATCTACAATAAATATCTACTCAGTAGAACAACATTATGTCCATCAACATTGTAACAGTGTTCAACCATAGTAAGATAGATTTAACTATCAGTAGATTCATAAAGCTTAATTGTTATACTTGCAAGTATAGAGGCAGTATGGAGTGGAAACCTGAATAAAGGAGTAAAAAGGGAGTAAATAAAGGAGATGAAAGTATCAGAAAAAATAGAAATAAAGAGTAAACTGGACAAAAAAAATTATAGAACAAGTTAAAAGAGAGCAAGGAAAGAAGAAAGTGAGAAAAAGAGGAATAAATCAAACAGACAAACATAATATGATTTTTTAAAAAAGGAAATGGCAAGAAAATGGCAGCTAAAATTCCACACACCGTCAAAACATAATATGAAAGAAAACAACAACAACAACAACAACAAAAGCTCAATAGGGTGGGAAAAAAAAGAATTGGATCAAAAGAAAAAAGATTCCAGTGTATTTAGAGATGTGTGGCTACCTCCAGGACCTACGGTCTTTTAAAAACTAGCAAGTCATGGTCCTCTCTGCAGCACTTAACAGCCTGTGGGTTTGTGAGACAACCTTTCTGCTCAGGAGGTCTCCCTACCTCTAAACCCTCAACTGTAGCGACTACCCCAGTTGAGATTCACATTGGTACATGCAGGAGCAATCAGACCACTGTTCTCCTCTGGATATAGGCAGCAGGGAAGATGCTCGAGCAGACCACAGGACTCAATGCCATCATCTTCAGATCCAGCCATCACCTTCAGATCCTGCCACCTCTAAAAGCCAGACCCACCAACCTGTCCTTCATCACAGAGTGCAGACCCAGTGTCTTTCCTAGTCTGAGCTCGAACTTCTGAGGGGATCTAAGGGAAATATGTCTATCCCTCATCCTCTCCCAGTCTGTCTCCTATGGCTCCCTCTTATCCAGTCACTGTGGGAGGGTAACACTTCATTCCTGGGGTTAAGCTGTGGTAAAGGTGTTTTGTAACTTAGTCCCATGTTGTCAACCCCTTTGCAAAATGGCACTTGATTAAACTCTTGCAGTATGGTGGGTGCTGCACTAGATTTCTTCTCCAGCCCTATCCGGCTGTGAAGAAGTCATTCTCAGTGTAGTCTCATGCTGCTTTTTGTTTTGTTTCTGTTTTGTAGTTTATATCAGTTATGGGCTTTTCTTAGGGCCAGTGTAGTTGGCCCATCAATTATGTCTCCCTCAAGCAGCCAATTCCTCTGGCAGTCTTACCACTTCTCCAGGGTGTTGGCTTCATCCTTGATCAAGTCAGTTTGAGAGTCACTTGTGTGGGCCCATGCTGAAGGCAACCAAGGTGTAGAGCCTGTTAGAAGTTGGAAGTTTGGAGTTTGAAACTTGTGGTGCAGGCAGGGTCCTTGAGGTGAAATTTTTAAAAATAACTTGTAAATAATTAGTGTATTATATTTTTTTTATCATGGTTTCGGCATTAACTAAAATTTCCTCTACACTTAGACTTCATATGATTTTATGATATGTATGGTAACCTTGATTTTCACATTTCCAACCAGAAAAATATGCAGTTCCTCGGAACATGGATTTGGAGCTCA
This sequence comes from Dolichotis patagonum, assembly GCA_004027295.1. Taxonomy (NCBI): domain Eukaryota; kingdom Metazoa; phylum Chordata; class Mammalia; order Rodentia; family Caviidae; genus Dolichotis; species Dolichotis patagonum. The sequence continues at coordinate 16,504 of PVJX010018955.1, forward strand.
AGACCCAGCCAGACAGCCAAGCTTGGTAAGAATGCGAGGCCAGTGTCAGTTTGCAAAAATAAACCCAGAGCTCTGGCATTGGGGAAAGGGCTGCAAGTATCCTTTAATGAAGAATAGATGTACTCTTGTACCAGTAGCTGTGTAGCAAGCCTTGTTTTCTCACTGGTCACTGCTCTGCACATGCATATCGGTTCTTGTAGGGAACCAACATTCCATGAAACTTGATTAAATATTTTGAAATACAAGTGAAAGATTTAGTCAGGTGTATGGTATTGCACGCAGAGCACTCCAAGGACATAAACTGCCCACTCTGACCCCTCCCCCTGTGAGACCCAGGAAGATAAGAATGTGTTAGCTTATATACAACTAAGTTCTTTAGCTTCAGAAAATTAGTACATTTAGTGCTGACAGTCCAGCAATCAGCAGATGTACCGCCACCAGCATTCACAATGTGGACAAGCAACAAGGTATTACTAATGTGGTGCATTAATGAACTGCAGGTGCACTATTTCACAGAACTAGATTGGGGTCATATCCTAAGCATGGAGGTGTGGCTGCCTGATACAGGGAGTTTTTCGGCAAAGTGTCAACATTTGGGATATTTGGCTTAATTAAGAAACATATGAAGCAAAGCTTGCAGTAGCTCTGATGCACACCGTAATACAGTGTTAGGTCTAACACACAGGGGCACAGTTGGTGTTTGCAATGACACTGCTATTTGTGCTTTTATTCTGTCCTTAGGCCCTTGCAGGCAACGCAAGATCAGGGTGGTGTGGACTGTAACACTGCACAGTTTAGGGCTCCTCGCAGGGCTCACCTTCTTGCCTTCATACTCATTCATACCTTCTTCTCTATGAGCTGATTTACATCGACTCATGAACTGATAATTGAGTCCAAATTTGTGAAACTAAAAGAGTTTTGTGATTGTGCATTTGATTTCTAACCCTTTTCATTGAGGAAGTATGTGCTGTGGGAAGGGAGAGACTATTAAATTTTTATTTTTATTTTTTTGAGAAAAAGATTTACTAAAAACTATGCACATACCTACATGGACAGTCATATACATTCAGCACTCAATCCCTTGGATTCCACATTTGTGACTCAGCCTACCATAGTTTAGATTCTCTGTGTTCAGGCCCATGATGGCTGGGCCTGTACAAACATGCCCTGAATTTCTTTCCCTTGTCATCATTCCCTAAGTAATACAGAATAACAACTGTTTACATGACAGTGTTTGAGGTATTATAGCTATCCAGAGATGATTGATAGGGGAAGATGTGTAGGGGTTATATGCAAAATTATGCCATTTTATGTGAGGAATTGGGGCATCCTCATATTTTGGTATTCTCCATGGATCCTGGAACTGTAGACAGTGAGGTACAACTAGGTATCAGTGAGGAGACTTGGTGTCAGCAGGCAGAGGACAGGAACAGCAGACAGACTGGGCTTCGTGGGTCCTACTCCTTCATCAGAGCTCCATAGTGAACTTCCATGTTCCTCTGAGGAGGTCACCTTTACTCTTGGGATCCATCACTGCAAATGAGAAGGAGCCTCTGATCCTCTCCCAGGCTCCTTGCAGCAATGGTCTCATTTTCTGGGCCAGGACACATCAGTGTCTCCAGCAGCCTCTGTCCCAGAAGGAAATAAATGTACCAGTAGCTCTGGGCAGGAGGAGAACCCTGGGGAAGGTAGCTCTTCTCTCTGACACTGCTTTGGACAGTATGAGACTCAACTGAGCTGACCAAGACCCCTTAATACTCAGACCTAAGAAATGCTAGGGGAAGCAGGGCTGGACCCTGTGTCCCAATCCTCATTTACAAAGGACCAGTCCCACTTGCCTTGGTGCCACAGAAAGTTGGACAAGTGCCCAAGACCAAACCCACCACATCAGTCAGAGTTTATCTTGACCTCTCAGTGTGTCACAGGAGCCAGTGCCAAGGATGTCAATGTGGAGGATGTTTTATACAATCCTACCCTGTCCTCGCTGATACCTCACCCAGTAGAATTCCCACCTTCTGCCCAACACTTGGCCTCTACTTCGTCCTGTGTTTCCCTCCATTGGTCTTAAGTTTCCTCTCAGTATTCCTTACTGCTCTCCACAGCAGTGCTGTCTTTCTCGGGTACAATCCCGGAAGTGGCCCTCAGGATGAATCTACTTACCTCATGTCTTTGTCCAGGGTTGAGGTTATTCCCATGGTTCTTTCTATCTCCACATGCCCTTCTCACACCTTTCTCTACTCATGGAACCAGTAGCTTCCTCCAAAGATTAAACTTCTCAGTGACCCTATGGGACTTTTCCAGGGCCATTTTGAGGAGCTGCTGAAGGGTTTAATGTTGGGACTGACAGAACATCAGGAGCCACACAGCCTGGCTGAAGGGTTGGCCTTTTCCCCCAGGAGGCTGAAGCTGAGCCTTTCCTTTACTCATTCCCACAGGGAGAAGGATGATATGATTCCTGAGGACGACGAGGTCTTATATGATGGAAATCTGACAGCCGAAGAAATAAAATTTTTGGAAGAGTTTCCCGAGTGGAAAAAGGAGCAAGAAAAGTATATTGCAACACTTCGCGCCTTTGCAGAGGATGCTGACAAAATGCACAAAAAATTCACCAAGTCCAAAATGGTGTCCAATTCTGTCACCGTTGCCTCCGAAGTGGCGAGCATGGTGGGTTTAGCCCTTGTGCCTGTCACCGCAGGTGCAAGCTTGCTACTCTCAACAGCAAGCAAAGGTGTGTCAGCAGCAGCTGTCGTTACCACTATGGTGACAGAGTTGAGAGAAAAATCTCACAGTAAAAAACTCCGTGCTCAGGCCAGTAGCCAAGTGCCTATGGGTGACCAAGAACCCAAAGATGAAGGAGAAAAGCAGTCATCCAGTCCCACAGCTTCTGGTCAGGCTCTGCACAGGTGTGGAAAAGCCCTGCAGGTTATCAAAAAGAGCATCCGGGCCCTTTGGCCTATCAAAGCCCAGTCACGCTCGGGTACTTCTGCCAAGCATCTTCGGACTGCTGGTAAAGTCTCAGCACCAGCGAGAACACAGGTACAGAAGGCCAGTTCAGGTAAAGTACTGACTGTGGCAAAAATAGCTCGCATGAGTGTTAGGGCCTTTGCTTCCATGTCTCTTAACGAGGGTATGACTGCTCTCTGGAAGAACTGGAAGCAACTGAGGGATGAATCAAAGCCAGAGCTCGCAGAAGAACTCAGGGCCCAAGCTCGGGAGCTGGAAGAGGTGCTGGAGCAATACAGTGAATGCTATGAAGCGCTGCTAAAAAAGGTGAGGAGAGGATTTTGAAAGTAGGGTGGGAGGGGGGCACTTTAACTGGGACCCAAAGTAGACAATGTTGTCCAGTAGGACTTAGGAGAGCTCGTGTGTACTTGGTGTACAGTTTGCATGGATACACTTCAGGATGTGGCTTTTAGTGGCCCTTGAGGTCCACATAGTATGAAGGACACCTTGGAATGTGGGTGCCTGTCCTGGTCAGGCCTGATCACACCTTGTATTTCTCCCTTGAGTCCCTTTGGACCCCACTGCTGGGAAAAGGCTGTTGTTTACTTTAGAGAAGATGTCACCAAGCCCCTTTGCCAGTATTCTAACCTGAAATGTGTCCCTCTGTAATTCCTAGGTCAAAGTCCTAAACCCCAGTATGACTGTTTGAAGGTGAGGCCTTTGGGAGGTAATTAGGGTGCAGAGATGATAAGAGTCCTCACCAGACAAGATTAAGGTCCAGAACAAAGACATTTGAGGGCCCTCCCCACATCCCAGGGACCAGCACAGGAGAAGCCGTAAGAGGACACAGTGAGATGCAGTGATCTTTCAGATTCCAAGAAAACCCCTGGCTGGAAATAAACATGCCTGCACTTTGTCCTGGTTTACAGCCTCTGGAAGTATGAGATAATGAATTTCTTTTGCGTCAGCTGCTCTATCTGAAACATTTTGTTAAGGCAGCCCAAGATGACCAGGGCAGGGAAGTTATGTGGCTGGCCAACTATCAGGGTGTTCAGCCTCCCATAAGTTGTTTAGATTGGATCATTTGGGACCAACAAAGAGTTTGGGAGGCTGACACATCCATGGTGTGGTTCAGTATATGGGGAGGGTTCCCTCTGTTCTTCACAGAAGCCTTTACATGGTGCCCTCACCTAAAGGCAGCGAAGTCAGGTTCCCTGGTGCCTCTTTCATAAGGGCACTAATCTCAGTTATGAGGGACCCAGCCTTAAGCCTTGTGTTGGTTACTTTTCTCTCATTACTGAGACAAAACGCCCAGCACTCTGGTTCCAAGGCAGGGTGGTAGGGTGAGGGGTAACAGGTCAAGGGGGCAAAAGACAGCAAAAACAGCAAGAGCAAAAGTAGGGGATCAGACCTCTTTTTCTTCCTTATATCGTATGACAGCTACCCACCCTAGGGCATGTGTAGCACTCACACTCCCAGTCTAAGCTCTAGACCATGAACCAATCACAAACTCTGGATTCAGTCCCCTTCAAAAAGCCTGCCCCCCCATGACCGCATGAGGCTCTCAGGAGACATCAAGACACAAACCATAACATACCTTAATTGCCTCCCAAATTCCTTACCACCTAAGGTCATCACATGGGGGTTTAGGTTTAAGTCTGAGTTTAGACACAAATACTCACACATTAACACCAAATTCTTGGTGCTAAGTAATGAGAGACTCAAGACAGCAGGCCTCTTATTTTATGCAGGGGTTTCTTCTATGTTCTTATTATCCTATTCAAAGAATTAGACAAGACAAATGGGCATGGTGGTACACACCTGTACTCCCAGTACTTGGGAGGCTGAGGTAGGAGGATTGCTTGGAAGTTTGAGGCCAGCCTGGGGTACATAGTGAGTTCAAGACCAGCCTCCACTACAAAACAAGACCCTGTCTCAAAAAAAAAAAAAAGTGGACAAGAGAAATAAAAAATGCACCAGTTTCACATTTATTCAAGATACTATTAAAAGTAAAAGGGGAGGAACTGTGATTTGTAGAGCAAGTGTGAGCTGGTTAAGGTAGGAAAGAGGTATGTCTTAAAAATCGCAGGACAGGTCAGTGAAAACGGTCATAGCAGCCATGAGCTTAATGGTGTTTTTTTGGTTTTGTTTTGTTTTGTTTTGTTTTGTTTCTTTTTTCTTCTTTCAGGCAGTCTCACTCTGTAACTCAGGCCTGCCTTGAACTTCCAAGATCCTCCTGCCTCAGGCTCCTGCATGCTCAGATTACAGGCAGAGCCACCATACTGGGCAGGCTGGAGCCTTTTATACACCCATTCTTACATCAGATCAGGGCCATTCCAGGCAGGGCTTGGAAGTTGTTCTGCCCATGTGTGCTGGCCATGATTGACAGGTCTCAATGACTGACAGGTCGGGCCTAGTTGTCCAACTGATTTGCTGTGCCCTGGTCTCCTGCTTCATTCCTGAAAGACATAAATCCCATAATTCTGTGTGGGCTGCTGAGAATGTGGATGTCTCTGTCTTCATATGGCTTCCTCATCTGAAAAGGGCTGTAGGCCTTACCTACTGGGGATTATATGCTCTCTAACTACCTTAGGGTGCTATGGCTCACCACCTGAGCTAAGGATAACCTCCCAGGAGACAATGAGAAAAGAGTGTGGATGTGTGGAGTCTGTTCAATGGGGAAAAGCTTGCTACAGTTGCCAGGAGAGTGACTTTACTGTTAGGCCGGGGATGTAGAACCCGAATATGAGCAGCAGCAGGTTGGCTTTCCATGCCTTCCTGGGCAGACAGGGAGGGATGTTAGATTACCAGCATGTATTTATGGTGGTTCTACTCATCTGTACTTGGAGCAGAACTGGAGTCTTGCTTTTCAAAGAGAAACCTCAGATCTTCCAGAGGTTCCCAGAACAGCCTTTTTTTTTAGCAAAGGACATGGTCTGGGATTGCCAGGGTTATAGCACAAGCTCTGTAGACCCCTCAGGTGGTTGCTGCTATGCCTAATCCTGAGAAAATTTGAGTGAAACTTTCCCATGTAGGGTTTTTTGTTTTTTATTTATTTATTTTTTAAATAAATAAGTCTGGCCTTGAGCTCCCTTTGTAGCCCAGGCAGGTCTTGAACTCTCAACTTTCCTCCTCCTGCCTCAGCCTCCCAAGTGCTAGGATTATAGACATGCACCACCATACTCAGCTTCCATGAGGGAGTTTTTATAGCTTGTCACAATGTCCCTTGAAGAAGAAGCAGTTGCTTTAAATGGTTCTTGGGTTCTGGGAATAAGGCTAGGGTCCTGAGGAGCTAGAAGGCCCCCTCTTGCTTCGTTGTCAATCTTTTTATTTCCCAAAGCAGGTTTAAACATGTCCCTTTGGTGTCCCTTGCAGTGAATGCCAGCAACTTGCTTTGGAAGCTAAACTGTTTCTAAGAGTTGTATTATTTGTTAATTAGCAAGCTCCTTTCTTTGCAGACTGTGGCATGGACATGTAATATCAGATCTTTGAGTTGACATGTCACAGGGTGAGTAAAGAAGCTCTGACTTGGGTCCCCCCATGTCCCCAGTTACACTGGGAGATTTAGAGGAGGATTTTCCAGAAGTTGAGTGAAAAGGAGTCAGTCAATTTTCTTGCCCATGACATTAGGGTCACTTGTGGATTTTCCACGAGAGATACATATGTCCATGACAGGGACATTATAGGTCCCCTGGGACCCTTCAGTCCTCTTTATCAGAGTAGGAAGTGAGGGTCTTGGCTGGCCTAGCCCCTCTCTGGGGGTGGGGGCAGTCAACCCTCCAGCACAGTTGCCAGATGCACACAGCAGGGGGCAGGCAGTGGCTTGGCACAGCTGCAAGCCCAGTGTCCAGGTTTTTTTAACTTAAAGCAGGCTTTGATCAGCTGTGGGTTTTTTCTTTGGATGACTCGGGTGTGCTGAAACCACTGCCAATTGGAGCAGCTATCATTTTGGTCTGTCTTTTTTCCCTCAGCCCTTCTCTTTTCATCTTCCTCTAGATTTCTATAGCTGATCCCTACAGAAAAGGGTGCTTACAGCAATTGGGTCATAGGGATCCTAAGGCCCATCTGCAAACCTGCCAGGGTCTTTTGAAAATCCTGGGTCTCTCTGGGGCATAGGCTGAGGTGGAGACAGACAAGAGAGACTCATCTCCTGAGAGATGAGTTGGCATCTAAGGAAAGGACCATCAAAAACATCAGTATCTACTTCCTCAGAGGCCTCTTAAGTACCATAGTTTCTGGGCTTTTCCAGAAATGAAGAGTCATAGGAGCCTGAACACAAGGGGTATCACACCACCATCCATGCCTTTTGCAAATACAATCTAACTGAAAAAATACTACCACAATTTAAACTGCCATTCATACCCATCTCTCATCATTTCCTAGTTCACACTGGACCTAAATGTTATAGCAGTAAAGATAAACTGGTAAAGATGAGGGTGGATCCCTAGAGCTCCTGCTAGTGTCCAACCTATAAGGAGAGTGATAACTAGGTCTGAGGTTTTTCAGATGGCATCCTCTACAGGAGGAGGAGACCTGTCGAGTTTCCAAGACATCTCTTGTGAGACTCAGTCACTACTGGCCAGACATCTCCAGCTAAAGCAGCAACGCTGCCTTCCCTTTAGTACTCTCCGTAGCCTGCAACCTACCGTGACTCCTTCAGGTAAAATTGTTCCCAGGTTTTTTTTTTTTCTTTCCCTTGGGACCTTGCACTTGCCAGGCAGGCACTGTGCCACTGAGCTATATCCCCAACCCCATTATTCCCAGTTTTTAAGGATAGAGTTTAATGCTGAGGTAGCTGGGATGTGTGGGATGTTTCCCACAGTTCATTGTGGGGCCTATGGAGAAAGAAGCCTAGGTTCTTGGGGTTCTTAATATAGTGTTCCATGCAGAAGGAGGGGACCTATGAGTTTCTAAGACTTCCTTTGTGAAACATGCTCTAGTCAGACATCTCTGTCTAAGGTGACACCTGTGCCTTCTTTCATTTTTCTTTCTTTAATTTATTTTCCTTAGAATTCTTTAGAGTGAAGAGTGGAACCCCTAGTATCTCCCTTACAAACTCCTAAGGGATCCAGGTGGATGCCCCCAGAGTCTCCCTTAGCCACTTGTCTTGGTTATTTTTCTCTCATTATTGAGACAAAATACCTGACGTCCAACACGAAGGAAGGAAAGGTTTATTTATCGTACAATTTTTAGAGGTTTCAGTCCACACTCAGCTGGCCCCAAGGCAGTGTGGTGTGGCTGAGAGGTAACTGTTCATAGAGGCTACAAATAGCAGGAGTGAAATGACAAAAAAGGGAAAAGCACGCCTCCTTCCCTCCTTTATATTGTATGTCCGCCCCCCTCTCCTGGGTGGATGCAGCACTTATACCACCAATCCCAGTGCTAGACAACGAGCCAATCAGAAATGCTAGACTCAGCTGCCTCCATTATTGCATGAAGCTTGGGGGGCCACCCAGACACAAACCATAACACCACCTGAGAAACAATATCCTTATAGTTATCTTTGTAATACTTTGATATTTGGTTTGAGGCAGTAGAGATAGAAACTTCTTTTTTTAGCATTTAAGAAAATGGAGAAAAAAAAAAAAAACCTTAAACAGTTCTAAGTGTCCAGCTTACTACCAGTGAGTTGAGTTTGTCTTTATTGCTGTCCCTTTGTTTTACTCAGGGGCTCAAGTTTGTGCTTTCAATGTCCTGAATTTCTGACGTTAGGAGGGGTCACTGAAAGTGGAGGCTTTAGCTCCTATTTATCAGAGTGGGAAAGCTGAGAGGCCACAGGATTTATTCAGTATTTTTGTGTTCCCAAATTGTAATTTATGTCTTTTCATAAGATACAAAAGTTACCATTAGAATCCTCTGTGCTTATAAAATACTAACTTTTAAAAAACTGTTATATGTACTCATTAACCTCAGTAATGGTAGGCACTTTAAAGACTTAGAAAGATGTTTACGGTTTAAATGGATTTTTAAAAACAAAAACTAGTTCTTTAAACCCCACTTCATACCTTCAAATTGCAAGAAATTAACAAAAAATAGGACCAAAGGACTCTGCAGCAACTTTTCAAAATACCGTTAACATCTTTGGGTGTCCTGAGATTTGTCAGCGACTCCCATCAAATCCTCCCCAAAGAATATCTGATTCAATAAGACTAAATATTTTTGCAGTAATAGTCCAATTCTACACACAAATTTGCTGCTGTCCTGAAGCTACAGGTGATGAAAGGTAAAGCAATGTAAAATGGATAATATGACATTTAAAAACTTACACAAAGTGCAGGTTAAATTTTACATATTTGAAAATCACATATACTCTAAATTATCATTATTTGAATCATTCAAAGACAAATTGTACCACAATAGCTACAAAAGGTACAGGGTTTGATTCTTAAGGGGATAAGAAGGGAAGGCAGAACAGAGGGGACAACAGATAAAGTAGCGAAGTAAGACCAACCTGAGACATGTTGGAACAAATGACCTGGGTTTCATCTTTGGACAACAGGACAAAAATAATCATCTTATATTTTTGCAGAAAAGTGTAAACCGCTCCATGAACATCAAAGGTTTTGTAACGTAATCTTTTGCCTCTGTTATTCACAGAAAGCTGCAGCTGTTGCAGGCTCTCAGGAAGCCCCCAACCTGCAGGATGGTGGAGGACACCACCATAAGTGCCACTCCTCCCAGGCCGAGGACGTGCCAACCAGTGACATGCCAACCAGCAATGTGCCAACCATGAAGGCCAGATGGGTGCCCTTGGCTGTGCCGTCTGAGCTGCCCCCTCCTCCCAGGCTGCCGGTATAAACAGAGCGTCAAGAGTTGGTGGGAACTGGTGGTGGGTAGAATGTCCCCAGGAGCACACAGGTGCAGTAGCTGTGATTCTAAGACTGGCAATGGGGGAGGGGTGTCTCCCCCAATTCAGTTACCGCCAGGGATCCAGACTCAGGACCCTGTGTCTGCACACCCTTGCCTCATGGGTATTGGCAACTGCTTGGGCCCTGGCATGCACTGCAGGCTGCATTCATCAGCTGCCCTGACCCTGGCCCCACTCCAGTTCTGGTGCACTGGGGTGCAGACTGCAGTCTCCTGCAAGTAGAAAACAAGAAGCAGGCAAGAGAGACATCCTTTCCTCCGACCCTCCCCCTTATTGGTGTGGCACCTCCTTCCCCTGGATCAAACACCTCTTCCTGCTTTGGCAAGCTTGCTCAGGTGGTGGTGAGGTGGAATCAAGAGGTAGGCAAGAAAGATATCCACCCCCAGGGGAATCAGGGCAGCTTCTGGGTGGGAAGTGATTGTGGCTCCCACCTGCCTGACCTATACCAATGGCCCTACCCAATCCCCGAGAGAAGCAGCAGTGCTGCTGGGCAGGAAGCCACTGTGGCTCCCATCCAAGTGGCCAGCACCAAAGGCCTAGAGGTCACTGGTAGGAAGCCTGGACTGATGGTCCCACCTATTTGCCATTGCTTTAGACTCTACAGGAAGAGCCCAACCAGCCTTGCTGCACAAGCCTAAAGTAATCACCTTCTGCCTTTTTTTGAGGCACTCTGTGGGCATCCCCTAGCCTGGCCAGTACACAAGGCATGTGGACAAGCTTGGCATGGGAATCTGGTGCTACACCTGGCTTGGTTCCATCACCCTCATCCCACTACCCTCACTCCACCTTCCCAGAAGTGCTGGGACCAGATTTCTTCATCTGAGCACCCAGCCAGCCAGCCAAAACAAGTGCCCAAACACAAAGCCTCCTTCCAGACCCCCAGAGGCACTTGGAGCCGCTGCCCCCCATTCCAAGGAGGGCAGTGAGTGTGCCCTGGCTGACACACCAAGGGCGTGTTCCCCAGCCCAGTGTGGGGCATGGGTGGAGGTGCACAATCACTTCCCACCCAGCAGCTGCCTGGCTTCCCTTGGCTGGACACTGCAGTGTGACCTGAGCAGAGCAATTGAAGCTCTAGGCACACTGGGTCCCTGCTCCATGTCCTGTTGCCTCTCCAGACTGTGAAGGTCTGCTCCTACCTCCTGGTTGGCTTGCCAAAAGTGTGACAGAATGCTGGAGTGCCCAGGGGACCCTCCCACCTTCTTAATCCTGTTCAAAGAATGCAGAGCTTTTAGATTTGTCAAAGGTATTGAAATGTGGGCCAATTAAAGTAGAAGTATGCCCTGCAGAGCACAGAGTAGGCTGGTGTAGAGGGTCACAGAGGACCTGAGCTTAATAGCTGAGGTCTTTTATACCCCCGTTCTGAGGTCAGATCTGAGCCATCCTATGCAGGACTCAGAAGCTGTTCTGCACCTGTGTTCTAGCTGTGATTGACAAGTCTCCGTGATTGGCAGATCATGTCCAATTGCCCAGCCACGCCCTAGTCTCTTGTCTCAGGCCCAACAAGCTCGACATCATGGCTGAAGTTTATGTGCCCCTCAATGGCACACTTTAAGCTTTGGGGGTTTCCTGGGATGGGAAATATAACAATTGTACTATGTTCATTTTTTTCCCTCTCTAGGAATCGCTGATAGATGAACTACTACTTAAGAGGTCATCTTTGAAAGAAGTGAAGGACACTCAAATTCAGCTTGGTTTCCCTGTTAAGAGCTTTGTTGTTTAGTCTCTTTTATGTCTTTGATCCATTTTGAATTAATTTTTTTTTCTCCACTGAGGACCAAACCTAGGGATGCTTTGTTATGGACTGGTGCCTTGTATTATCAGCCTTTTCATTTTATTTTGAAAGGCTGGCTTCCATTCTATGTTCCTCCTGCTTCAGCCTACACCTACAAACCTTTCCAAATCCCACCCACACACCATTTGCAAAGCCATCTGAACCACTTGGCCAGGTTCAGTCCCATCGGTGGCCCATTGTTGGTACCAATTTTCTATATTAGTTAGCTTTCCCAGTGATGGCACAAAACACCCGATACCGACAAATTAAAGGAACAGTAATTTAATCTGGCTTAGTTTCTGGAAATTCAGTATATAGTCAGTGGATCCAAGGCAGAAATGTCATGATGGAGGGGCATGGTGGAGCAAAGCTCCTTAATCTTTTTGGTGGCCAGGAAACAGAGCAGGGAAAGAGTATCAGAGGGGAAGGGGTGAGGACCTCATAGAGACCCCAAGGCTACCATCCGTGACTCACTCAGATACATAGAAATGTGCTGCACAATACTTGACTTCAATCTGTACTACAAAACACTGATAAAAATGGCACGGTGCTGAAACAAAACACACACATGGATCATTGGAGAAGACTAGAGGTGTGATGGGTTAACAACTGGTGGTCAACTTGACATCCAGCTAAACCGAATCAGCGTGGTGCTGGGTGTACATGGCCCACCTGAGGATTGTTGCCAACATAAAAGGGGAAACTGGAGAGGAAGAAGTAAGTGTTGTTGGTTCTCCAAGATGGTGTTGGTTCTTCTGGTTGTTGTTGGTTCTCCTGTTGCCATTGGTTTTCCAAGAGGAGCTTGTTGTGCTTCTTTCCTGATAGGAACTCAGCTGTTGGAGGAGCTCGGTATCTCGTCATCACTATGGATGGCTGTGGTACTTTTCGGGGGAGCTCTGGTGCTTTGAACATCATTTCCTGGCTCCAGTGCAGAACCCTCAAAGCACTGGCACGGATCCTTCATCCCACTGGCACAGACTTTCTCATTTACACCACTGATTTTTGGGCCTTCCCAGCACAGATCATGGGATCCAGGCCTTCAGCCGTATTCTTTGGGTCTTAGTGTGCAGACAGATTTCCTGCACGCCTTCATTTGTATTTGACTCTTTGGGTGACCATTATAAAGTAATACTATAAATTGTGTCCTGGAATATAGTTGTTTTCATTGCAATCCTGGACTACAACAAAATTGGTACCAAGAGAGTGGAGTCATTGCTGTGATGTTGCCTGGTCATGTGGCTTAACAGCCTTGGGAATTAATTTGGAAAGATTTTGAGAGACTGGCCAAAAAGACAGTCCTTGTATGCTGTAAACTATATTGGAGACTCTGGTCGGAGCCTGGGAAATCAGAGTACTGATGGAAATGCTGCCAGTTAAGATGAAACTTGGGAGGCTTCTGTTGAGAAGGACTGCAATGGCTGCTGGAGTCCAGGTAGCGCATTGGGCTTTGGCTGAAAGTTGGTTTGCATTTTCCTTGTGTTTAGAGATATTACCTGGTTGGCAGAAAAATTTTAGTGCAGTCTACTGTTGGGATGGTAGCATGGTTACTGTTGAGAGCTTTGGGCCAGATCTATGTTTGAAATTAAGAGCACAGACAGTAGAGTGATTTGAAACATTTGGCCAGAGAAAAAGCTTTACTGGAAGCAAGGGTGAAACAGAGGAAAACATGGTTGTTGAGAAGAGCAGGACAATGGAAAAATAAAGTGAAGTCTTTCACCTGAAGAGAAGAGTGTATTTGAATTGCAGGAGATTCTTGTTTTCTAGTACTACCATGTCCTGTTATTAAAGTCAATGGAAAACTACAACAGCCTAATACAAGCAGGATGAGAAATGGTCCAGAGCCTTCAGAAATGAAGGTTGTGTGTCACTCCACCAGGGAGAGAACCAAGACCTGCTGAGGTGCTGCTGAAGGTCAGGGGAATACAGAATGGGTAGAGGAAGAAGGTAGTTCTAAATACCAGGTATGACCCTGTGATCAGCTACAGAAAAGAGGATTGTAGTTGTACTATTTCTACCTTAATATGGTGCTAATATAATATAATGTTGATAGACAATACTGATTCTTAAGCATTGTTAATCTATGTTATAATGTTGAAGTTATGATAAGAGTAAACATCAACCAAAAAAAACTTACATTCCATTCTGGTGAGGTAATTAGTGCATTTCTGTTTGTACACAGGAGAGTTATAACATGTTAGGTGCAATTATATGCATGTCTTTGTATCTGGAGACCAGTTTAAAGAAATGTTTCTGATTGCCATGTTGACAAGGGGTGGATTGTAGTGGTTGATTGTGTCAACTTGAGACTTTTAAAAGCTTAAACAAACAGGCTTAGCAATTCTACACCCTAGGGTGAGGGAAGAGTGTGAGGGGTAGAAGAAAAAAGAATAAAGATATGTCATGCACAGGAATCTAATAAGCTCAGTGAATGTAAACATTTTATGTCATAAACATGAGATAAGATTAACATTAACAAGAATGAAAATGGGAAAAAGGGCTTTAGAAGAAGAGGGAAGAAGTGAGAAAAGGAGAAGGGGATTAAAAAAGAACCAAACTGTGCTATGTACTTGTACTCACTCCCCAAGATGTTTATAAACTGGATGTACTGCAAACATACATTAATAAAATATTTATAAAAAGAAATGTGGTCCTTCAGTTCCTGTGCAGCTCTTAAACTAATCAAGTTCACACTCCACACTATGTATCCCAAGGACTATCACTCTAAGCAATATTAACTGCTTGAAATCCCTGAACACAGAATGTGTTTCCATTGGAATGTGTCATTTCTTTCTTTCAATGATGCATAGCTTTCCATATACAAGTCTTTCACTTCCTTGATTAAGAGACACCAATGATTAAAGGTGGTCTCTGTATATGGGAGGGGAGATTAGGGCATGGAAAAATGGCTGGGAAGGTAGGTGTGACTTGGTAATGACAAGATCCTGGAACACATCACAGAACTATTGCCAGGCCCTGCACATGGATTTCTCATGAGAACTTGAGCAGGTTTCAATAGGATGGACTAGTCCTGACAATCTGAGATGTGGGATCCCAGCTCACATCTCAGGACCTGCATGTGGAAGTTCTAATGGGTTTCCTTGAGATTTGGATAGCATAAAAGGATACAGACACTATGAAGAGCTCCCTATCATGGCTTTCCTAGCAGTAGCCCACCCTGTGTCCTCCAGGGTGTACTGTTATCTTGCTTTTTCCTCTTTTACTCAGCCCAAGCTAGCTCTGCAGAACCAGTTTCCCCCTCCCTCTTCACTTTTACATTTTCAAATAAACTTTGCTACTGTTTTTTTTATTTGTTTCATCTAATTGTTTGTTTGAGATGGAAAGAACCTGGACGCTAGCTCCAGAAGGAAATAAGAGCACCACAAAACCTGGTGACAATTAATTGGTGAGCCACTTTTAGAAGGAGCTACCCAGAAACACATGTACTAGTTCCCTACAGTCACAGTTTAAAGGCTGTGAAAACAGCCCTGGCAGAAAAGCTCTGTAAAAAGAAGGGGGGAAATCCCTACTTAATCAATCTACATGTACCTAAAAGATAAACAGAATTGTTCTTCCTGGTAATTGATGTATTTCTTCAGCTTTCCCTGTTCACTAAAGCCAAAGTGGCTGGCAACAAGCAAGACTATGCCTATTAACAAAGAAACAAGCTAATGGACTATCCTGGCTCTATTTAAAGCAGCTACATCGGAGTGTCAGGCCACCCAGCTCTGTGAACACCAAATTTGTAACTCCATGCGAGCTATGCTTACCAGAGCCAAAGACCTGAATTTAGGCTCAGTTGACACAACTTTTGAGATAGTTTTGCCTCTTAAATTAGACTCTTTATGCTTTTCCAAGTTTCTGGCTAAAACAACAACCCAAAGAGAGACACAAGAATTAGGCAGGAAGAGATGAAAACATTATCTTAACTACCAACAGAATTGTTGGAGAATGAAGTTTTTTTGTTCTGTGAGCTCCATGGTGATCAGAGTTAGGATACAGGCAAACAGTTAGAGCTATGAGGCTGGGAAAAAATTAGGCAAGTGGAATTGAGCTTCTGGCTAGCTACCGGTACACTGGACCAAGTCCCAGAAGCTCCACCGCCTTAGTACAGCATGCCCAGCGACCTTCTCTCAGTTTGGGAGGCAGAGATCGAGCTGGGAGACTAACCGCCCGGGAGATCTTTCCTGCTCCCTAGGACAAAGGACTGCGGCCCAAGTTTCCATGGGCTCCAGTTCCCCAGGCCCAGCATCCACCTTACAATTTAGTGAGCCAAGAGCCTGCAGACGGGCAATTGAGCTTCTGGATAGCTACTGGGTACACTGGACTGAGTCCTGGAAGCTCCACCACCTTAGTGCACCATGCCCAGCAGTCTTCTCTCAGTTTGGGAGGCAGAGGCCAAGCTGGGGGACTGACGGCCCAATAGATCATACCCACCCCCTAGGACACAGGACTGCGGCCCGAGATTCTGCAGGCTCCAGTTTACCATGCCCAGCACCCACCTTACAATTTAAGGAGCCAAGAGTCTGCAGAGGGGAGTTAGGACCTTTCAGGTGAGTCCTGCCACCCCAAGATGGGCTCGTGGAGAGCTGGCGACTTGTGCTCTGGGCAATTGAGCTTCTGGCTAGCTACTGGGTACACTGGACCAAGTCCCAGAAGTTCCACTGCTTAAGTGTACCATGTCCAATGGCCTTCTCTCAATTCGGGAGGCAGAGGCTGAGCTGGGGGTCTGACAGCCCCGTGTGGGCTGGCCTGGGGAGAGCCTAAAACCAGCACTCCCAGTGGTTGAGATCATACCCACCCCCTAGGACACGGGACTACAGCCCGAGGTTCTCTGGGCCCCAGATCACAAGGCCCAGCTTCCACCTTTCAATTTAGGGAGCCAAGAGCCTGTGGGGGAGCCAGTGCTGCTCCAGGAACTGAGGGTGCAGGAGGTAACTCACCACACATCCAGAGGAAGCTTTGGAACACCTCTCAAATCAAGGAAATATAGAAAAATGACAAAAGGAAAGACCAAAAGGCAGGCTCAAAGCTCCAGCCCACCCCAAGTAAACTTAGGAGCCATGTACATAGAAGAAAAAAAGAAGCCATACACCTGAAAGGTCTGAAATGATATCAAATGAAATAAAGATGCAACTAGGGGAAACTATGGAGAAATTCAAATCAGAAATACTTGCCCAGGTAAAAGAAGAAATGATAAAAGTAGTGAAAGAAATAGTGAACACATCTAGTGAAGACACAGCTAAAAAATTAGAGGAACAAAGCAAACAGATAGAATCCCTGAGTGAACACTATAAGAAACAAACAGAATACATAAAGCAGATTCAAAGAGATATACAGGAAATCAAAAATGCTATTGAAAGCTGCCAAAACCATCTCAATGAAGGTGAAGATAGAATTTCACACCTTGAAGATAAGATTGCAGCTAGTGAATAGGAAAGGAAAGATCTTTTAAAAATAACAAAGAATCAAGAAATTCAACACCTGCAAGATGATGCACAGAAAAATAACATAAGATTAATAGGGATAAAAGAAAAAGAAGGGGACAGCTCAAATGATATCAAGATGATATTTACAAAAGTAATAGCTAGAAACTTCCCAAACATGAGAAGAGAAACTGACATTTGGATAAGTGAAGCATATAGAACTCCAAACAGCCATAACCAAAATAAAACTACACCCAGACACATAATAATCACCATCCCAGAAACCCACCATAAGAACAGAGTACTAAAAGCTGTTAGAAAGAAAACAGAGATCACCTATGAAGGAAAACCTATCAGAATCACAGCAGACTTCTCAACACAAACAATGAAATCAAGAAGAGCATGGAGTGAAGTGTTTCAGATCCTAAAGGAAAACCACTTCCAACCCAGACTGACATACCCGGCAAAACTGTCCTTCAAAATGGATGGAGAAATAAGATACTTCCATGACAAAGAACAGCTGAAAAATTTCATGAACACCAAACCAACCCTACAAAGAATACTAAAAGACATTCTAGATACACATGGGATAAAACCACCAAGCAAGGCAGACAATTAAACAGAATGGAAAGCTAAAGATACAACAGCAGAAAGATAACATGTCAACAATGGGCAATTGTTGCCCAGTGGGCAACACTGGGCAATATATAACAGTTATAACCATTAATGTAAATGGTCTCAACTCACCAATCAAAAGAAACAGACTGGCAGAATGGATCAAGAAACAACATCCAACCATATGCTGTCTACAAGAAACCCATCTAACCCAAAAGGACACTCGTAGACTGAAAGTCAAAGGATGGAAAACAATACTTCATGCAACAGGAAACAAAAAAAAGCAGGAGTAGTCATTCTGTTTGCAGACAATGTGAATTTCAAACCAAGAATGATCCAAAGAGATAAAGAAGGTCACTACATACTAGTTAGGTGAAAACTTCAAGAGGTAGACATAACAATCTTAAATATATATGCACCAAATTCCAGAGCACCCAGCTATATAAAACAAATACTAAGAGAAATGAAAAATCAAATAAGCAATAACACAATTATAAAGGAGACTTTAACACACTATTGACACAAAGGGACAGATCAACTAGACAGAAAATCAGCAAAGACATAACAGAACTGAATCACACCTGTGAACAAATGGACTTGATAGACGTATATAGAGTTTTCCATCCAACAACATCAGAATATACATTCTTTTCAGCAGTACATGGGACATTCTCTAAAATAGACCAAATATTAGCCCACAGAACATATTTAAGTAAATGCAAAAGAATTGAAATTATCCCATGCATGTTATTGGATCATAGTGCCATGAAACTAGAAATTAATGATAAAAGCAACTGCAAAAACCTCACAAACACGTAGAAACTGAGTAATACACTCTTTTTTTTATAATTTTATTTAAAGAGGAAAAAACAAAACAAAATAAAAAAGAATAAAGGGTAGCAACCATACAGTATTCCAAGGGAAAAAGGAAAAGTACAACAATAAAACCTAAGAAATTATTATTTGACTAATTACATACTGACTTCTTGGAAATAGTTGTTCAAATTACAAAGTTAAAGCATGTAAAGTAGACATTCAAACAGTGAGACTGTTAACAGTTCTGCTCCACGATCTGACAAAAACAACAATACGGTCATCCATATTATCCACTCAAATATACATGCAATTATATCAATAGGGTAAAATTAAATACAACAAAACAGAGCAAAGTGGATCACAAGAAAGCAATGTAAGACATAAATTTCAAAGCTAGACAATTGGAGATATTCACTCTCTATCATATTGACTCTTGTTTTCTTCCAAATCGTTGTCCATATTGTCACATATAGGGAATTCACATGAAACAACCTAGTATGGAATTGATCTGAGCAGGATGAGGAGGGCATTACAGGTCTTCAAGACCAGATATTAGGGAAGCTGTGAATGGCTGTCATAATGTCTCGCATTCTCCTCAAAACAGCTGTCCATACCTTCATGTGTGTTGAACTTAGACAAGGCAAAGCAAGCTAAGATCACTTTGAACAAA